>PVLC010003271.1:0-99804 GCA_004027655.1 Graphiurus murinus | reverse complement strand
CCTAATACATTGTTGGTGGGATTGCAAATTAGTGCAACCACTTTGGAAAACAGTATGGAGGATCCTCAGACGAATGGGAATGATCCTACCATATGATCCAGCGATCCCTCTACTGGGTATCTACCCAAAAGAAAGGAAACCAAACTATCAGACCAACGCATGTGTATCTATGTTTATAGCTGCACAGTTTACAATTGCTTTTATTTATTTTTAAGATCTGAAATTATTTTACTTTTATTGGTGCATTGTAGTCTCACATCATAACGTAAATCATGTTGACAGTGATATCCATGCACACAGCACTTGAGGAGCTTTCCCCTTGTTCCCTCTTCCCTCCTCACTCCCTTTGCCTTGTACTCCAGCATTTTCTCACAGCATTTCTCTCTCCCTCATTATGGAGTCTCAGGATTAATCTGATTCAAGATTCTGGAGCAGCTAACATGTGTTGGCTGCTTCTAGTCCACCATTTTCCACCCTGTGTCTTTTCTTTGAAAATTTCTATCATTTTGAGATGGAAGAGTTTGGTTAAGAATAATGAACTAGAACAAGCATCAGCAAACTTCTCTAAAGGGGCAGATAGTAAATAGTTTATATTTTGTAGGCCACATAATTTTAGTAGTGAGGTAGGAAACCCATTCAGAGCCTTAGAAATATTGTTAGGAGTTTAGACCCAAGATGGGCGAAAGTAAATTTCCCCAACTCCTCCGCATAGTGTCCACAAGCAAGCCAGCAGACACTTCTACAAGATAAGGCAACCCAGATTCATGATTCAGGAGCTCTCCCTAATGTAAACAAGAGAAAGCCAGTTAAAAGACTGGAGAGAGCTGGGGGATGGTATGTAACTTAACATCTTTAGGCTAGGTATAATAAATCTAAAGTTACCCTTCCCCTCTCCAGAGAAGCCAAGGGTATAGAAATCCTGTGAGCCCTTTGTTTGAGGCTCAGATCTGTGACTTTGTCAACTGAGCCATTTACCAGTAAATAAAGAAACCTGTCTCTGATTTTGGCCTCCAGAAATCCTGTCTCAGGAACCAAGGGAAACTGAGGAGGGGGAAACTGAGTCTCCTGAAACAGTAGCAAAAAATCAATCATAGATGATATAGAAGCAAATAATCCTGGATGCTTTTCAATAAAATATTAAAAAAAAAGTACAGTTGGCTAGTTTGGGCCCAGGGAAGTAATTTGCCAACCACTGTGTAGAGTCAGAGAAGTTCAACTTATAAAACTATTGATATGTGTTAGATAATGCCCTTGAATTCAAATAATATTGCTACAAATTTAATATTCTGAGAGTAGTTCACATTTAGCTAGCCATGATATATTGAGCAAAGAGATTTTATTTTTTGTATTTTTATTCTTCTGGTGCAATTCTTATTCTGGTGAAATATGTTTCTTTGTTCTGACAGTCCAACCATAGCTGTGAGGCCAGATAAATCTTCCCCACCGATTTCTCCCTTGTGTAAATTTCACAACTTTAAATGAGAAACTTACAGTTTCTAAAATCCTGCATTCAGAATATTCGTATCTGTAAAAAATCTCTTAGTGAGACAGGAGGATTGCAGGTTTGCGGCCAGCCTCAGCTGCTTAGTGAGGCCCTCTGCAACTTAGTGAGACCATGTTTCAAAATAAAGAATTAAAAGAAAAACTAGGGCTGGGGGTGTAGCTCAGAGGTAGAATGCCCCTGGGTTCAATCCCCAGTACTGCAAAAAAAAATCTCTTAGTACAAGGAAAAAAATTATAAGGTAAATTGAGAGGAAACAAAGCTACCAGCAACATATTGTGACAAATTAGGTAATACTGAAATAGTATAATGATAATTTTAGCATGAAGGCATATATGACACTATGAGAATTTTTCTTTATTATATCAACCAAGTTTTCCTCTTTCCTAACTATTCCCTTCTTAATAGGCATTAAAATATCCCTAGAACAGATTAATAAACACCATTTATCTCCTGACAGAAAACATTGAACTTACTTTTATCCTTCAGCATTTTTTTACCCAAAAGAGAGCAAATAAGAACTCCTTTGAGATCTTTTCTATTTGGAATGCTTTCAATCCTAGCATCTATTTTTAAAATAGTATCATTTCACATAAAGGTGATTAAACTAAATTTTCTTTAATTTCAGAATATTTCTTTAATAATATGGACATGATGATCCAGGTTAAAACCACTGTGTTTTTTTTTTTTCAAGTTGCATTTTTTAGATTTGCTAATTAGAACAAGATATTAATTTTTAATCAAGCCTTGTCCTTCTATATGACAGTTCATTTTTTTCTCAGAAGTACTTTTTTACTTTTAAAGGTCACATCACCTTCAAACTGGACCAGAATTGTACTTACTATCTCATTCTGACAGGTTCTACACTTACATGCATATATTTGTTCTGCTTTGACAAAGGCATCCAATATTTCATATGTAATTGATGTGAAGGAATAGAAGGGGGGATTTTTTTTGTAAAAAAGAAGAAAGAAATTAATATCCAGAGAAGATTTTTAAAATCATTTTATTATTAAATGTATAAATGAATTTATATATTATATTCATGGTGCTACAATAACATGTTAAAACACACTTTGCTCTTAGACAGTTGACTTTTTATTGTGCCATTACATTTTAGATGAATAATGCTTGTTATTTAGGGATCATGTGACAGTAAAATAATTAAAGGATCAGTTTAGATGAAGGATTAGTTTCTTAAGTCTCAGGTGAACTGCATGCATTCAAATTAAATCAAACTAATAAATGAGACCCAAATTCCTCTTACTCTAATAATTATGTGATTGGTATATCAATTTTTTCTAATAGTGGGTATTGTATGTCATGGAATATCTTTAAGTCAATAGGTTTCACAATTTTATTAGTTTCAATAGTAATAATAATACCTAATAATAATGGCAATAATATTCTAATATTTTTACAAAACATCATAGAATTTCAAAACTTTTTTGCATCACATTATTTGATCTTTGAAACAGTTCTATAAAGTTAACAGGCTTTGTTATTTCTACTTTTCATAGAGTATATATAAGGAAGCTTTAGAGATTTGATAAGTATTACCTGATATGATTTTTCCAGGGTCACACATGTAGTAAATTGAAGCTAGAACTTTTTCCCAGTTAAAGCAATATGCTATATATTTCTCTTCAAAATGTATTTACTAGATGTGAGATAGTTTATCATTCTATCTATTTTATCATGAAGATTCATTACCTACACAGCTAAAAGTAATAGAGACTTTAGGTTACATTTTGCAAAGGTCTTGAGCAAAAGCTCATAGATAAGAAGGATGAATATGTTACTGTATTCCCAGGAAAGTTCTGTTTTTACCTGTTATTCTTGTTTAAATTATTAACAGTACCTTCATCCCTTCTGATGAATGTTTCACTTTTGATTAAAAGTTATATGGATATCCTGCTAACATCAGAAACTACTGCTCTAGTGGGAAGAATCTAAATTTAATCTTGATCCCTGAAAGTCAGTAGGTAGTGTTCTTAGAGTAGGATCTGGATACTTAGGTTTTCACAAAGCTCTAGCCTTTCCCCATCTTCATTGTGCTCGTTCATTCCTCCTAATCCCACTGTCCTCTCCAAAATCTTATCATTTTGACTATGAGAATTATCACTGCAACAGACTCTTCCCTCTGTGACCCAAAGTAGAGTTTTCATCATACCTAATGGCCTAACCCTGAAACGTTCAGTGTTTGTTACAAAAAACAAACAAACAGACAACAACAAAAACTATTTCAAAATAATACTTATTGTGCAATCTAAGGCTAGTTTTTTCTTTGTATAAATACAGGTCACAATGCTACTGTTTATGTTTCTGAAATACCTAATCAAACCATCCTTATGCTTAAAATATTGGATGCTGCTAAATTGCTTTTGTGATGTTTTTTCAAAGACTTTTTATGATTCAGTTACTGCCTACCTTTCAAATTCATGTTTTATATACTCCATTTCCATTCTCATTCTATATTCTTTTTATCATTGTGTATTTGTTATTAATAATAACTGAGGAAGGTGGAAATTGTTATTCATATTTTAAAGATGAAGGTATTTAAAGTGACTATGTATCTTGCTCAGGTTAAAAATGAAGCAAAACAAATACATAAAACCCTTCATAGTTAACATAGCAGAGACTTGAACTCTTATCTCCCTGACTCTAAACCTTGCATTAGAACATGCTTTATGTGTTTCATACATAGAATGATCATGCCAGATCTCAGATTTATGTTTGAAATGTGTTTCTAGAGAAGGAATACAAGTAAAACATTTAATTAAGAAGTGACTGTTAACATTGTGATCTCAGGAGCATAACAGAATGGGAACGGAGACTGACTTTTAGCATACTTTTGTAAAAGGGATAAAAGGATCTACCTTATCAATAGGACTTTTATTTTCATCTCCATTTTTTATCTTATTTTCTACTGTTATATCAGGACCACCTCAAAATTTACTGATTCAGGAATGTTTACCTAGTAATAGAGAGAGCATAACAGAAAGGTTTCCTAGTCTCTATCTAAGAAGTTCAAGATTAACTGTCCCAAACTGTTCATTGAGAAAAGACACGACATGAAACCTTTTGACTTTTAGATTGTCAAATGTACTTTCTGCAGAAACCAATTAGTTGCTTATTTACTGAAAGCTTATCTTTCAGTGCCAGGCAGTCACTTCTTCATTGCTTGTATTCACTATCATCAAACAATCATCAACCCGCCTAAAGGGCAGTTTGGGCTCTTTGCTATTATTGTCTGCCTGTGCCAAAATAGCAACTGAAATTTCAGCTAACCCTGTCTGAAAAGATGAACTGTACAGTAGCCTTGAGGAATCTGCAAAGTATTTTTAAAATGCCAACTGTCACATTATACACAGCAAAGGGTAGTGTCAGTGATATTTTTCATTGATAAAATATACATTCACATGACAGCATACTTCAAGTTTATCCTGATAAGAGATATGTGATCAAAGAAGCTTACACCACTATGATACCATTTCTAGAAAACATTCTTTTAAACTCGGAAATGTTTTTTGAAAAGCTTTTATGATGAATACATTATTCTTTTTGTATTCATGAACTTGTTTTACTTTTTAAAATTTTTTCATTGACAATAATTGTGTAAGTATGAAAAATAATGTGATTTTTTTGTGGTATGTATGCATTGCAGTTTGATTAAATCAAGCTAATTAACATATCCATCATTTCATATACTTACTTATTTTTCACTTTTATTAGTGTAATTATATGTCCTAGTAAGATTCAAAGTGATACTACATACATGTATACGTCACTTGTTATATTTAATTCTCCATCCTATCCCACTCCCCCCTCTTCTCTCTCCATACATGTTAGTGAGATTGGTAGCAATAACCTCATTTGTGTTTCTCTATTATCAGTTGTAATATATCCTTTTTTGTTATTTTTATTTTATGTTGGTATTTTCTCTTTTTCCTATTATTTCCTTTCTTCTACTAATTTTGGACTTAGTTTATTCTTGTTTATCTAGTTCTTTTTTTTTTCCGGTACTAGGGATTGAACTCAGGGGCATTCTACCTCCAAGCTATACTCCCAGCCCTATTTTTTATTCTTTATTTGGAAACAGGGTCTCACTAAGTTGTGGAGTGCCTCACTAGGTAGCTGAGGCTGGCAGCGAACCTGGATCCTCTGGTCTCAGCCTCCCAAATGCTGGGATTACAAGCATGTGCTACTACACCCGGCTTATCTAGTTCTTTCAGGTACAAAGTTAGATTGCTTTATTGAGATCTTTCTTCTTTCTTTATGTGGACACTTATTGCTCTAAACTTATCTCAGCATTGCTTTTTCTGCATTCTACAGTTTTTGCTATAGAACAAAATGAATAATTTCTACATATTTGTAAAATTTATTCTATTTTTTTCTACTTTTATACCATTATAGTCAGATATTTGATGTTTTTCAATTTTCTTAAATTTGTTAAGACTTATTTTTTACACTGTCTTTTGAACTATTACAGAGACTGATTTGTATGCAGTTGAGAAGCATATATATTTTGTAGCTTTTGGATAAAATATTCTGTTAGATGTCTTATTAGGACAAGAGCCATTAAATCTGGTTCTAGAACAGATGTTTCTTTGTCAATTTTATAGTACTACCCAAATCTCTGCTCCCTTATAATAAAAAAAAAAAACTCTTCAGGAGAATATCATATTATCACATTCCACAATTATCTTCTGAATACATTATAATTTAACTTCTCTACTCATCACTCTACTGAAATGTAAATTCTCATTTCAAGATGAAAAAATGACCTTCATATTTCAAAGACAATAATCACATTTCTATCCTATTTGACCTACAAAGAGTCTCAAACACAGTCATCACTCCATATTCCCTAAAATGCTTCCTTATCTTTGCTTTACACACCATATATGTTTTTTCTTAGTATTTCACTAAATACTCCATCTCATCTTCCTCTGATGATTACTTCTCAACTATGTGACCAGTAAATGCCAAAAAGTCTCCAAGGCTTAATCCTTAGATTTTTTCTACAGTTTATCTATGTTCCCTTCCTAACTAATCAAATCATGTCACATGATTTCAGATACAATATCATGCTGACAAATCTCAAATTAATTTTTCCACCTTTTGACTCTACAACTAAATTTCTATTTTGCATAAAACTAACAATTTGAACATTTGACAAACATACTCAAATGACATTCATAAAACAATACTGTTCTATTATCTGTATTGCAAACTTTTCATACTCCAGTATTTTTAGAGAAATTGTTAAGTCTCCTCTCTCTCTTTCTCTCTCTCTCTCTCTCTCTCTCTCTCTCTCTCTCTCTCTCTCTCTCTCTCTCTCTCCCTCCCTCCCTCCCTCTCTCCCTCCCTCCCTCCCTCCCTCTCTCTCTTTCTCTCTGTCTCTCTCTTTCCCTCTCTCCCTCTCTCCCTCCCCCCAAACTCCCTCTCTCTTTATCAATTCATATTCAATCCATCAGCAAATTCTCTTGATTCTATCTTCAAATTACAGTCTCCTAACAGAAATCTCAACCTCAACCCTTTCCTTGCATGGTCTATTTACAACAAAATAGCCAGCATGATCTTAACAAAATCTTCATTATTTCAATTATACCAAAATGTTCCATTACATTTCCATCATATTTAACATAAATTCAAAACCCTTTCAACAACCTATGCAAATCTACATGACCTATCTTCCAGCTAATTTTCCAGCTTAGGTTCTTATTCTATACTCTACTACAACACATAATTCCTTCATGGCATTTCAAAGATGCAACAGGTAAATATTGCCCTATTTCAACTCCACTTTTCTTAGAACTCCAAGTCACTTTATGTCCTTTTTTCTTGGTAGATTAATTCCCATTCACACACACACACACACACACACACACACACACACACACACACACACGAGTGCTCACACATTTAAGATAGGATTTCCATTAATTTTGTGCTACCAAACCTATATACTGATTATCATCCTTACAGAGCTTTTTCCTCAAACCATTTTTTTGAAATAGCAAAGTTATCTCTTTTATAATGTCAAAACTATTTGCCTTTAGTATCCTATTATTTCCTAACTTTTACATTATTAATAATGATTTATTGCTTCTGAAGTGGTTTTAAAAAACCCTTTTATTTAGGCTCTCACATCACTCATTTATTTGTGCAATAAATATTAATTGAGTGGCACCCACAAAAATATAATAAGGATTCGCAAAATTATGTAAATGTAGTAATAAAATAGCAAAAAATTTAAAATTGATTTCAAAATTCTTTTGTCATACTGGGGATTGAACTCAGGATCATTCTACCTTTAAGCTACACCCAGAGCCCTTTGTATTTTTTGTTTTGTAACAGGGCTCACTAACTTACTGTGCACTGGTCTCAAACTTGTGATCCTCCTGATTCAGCTTCCCAAGTAATGGTATTATTAGCATATACCACTGAACCCAGATTTATTTAAAATATTTAAATAAATGTCTGTCTAAATATTAGTTAAAAGTTAAGCTAATCCTATAGAGACTCTGGTGGTCACATATGATGAATAATTCATAATTGAGAGAATTATTTCATAAAAGTCACTATACAAAAGAAATAGCTACAATAAGTAGCAATAACAAATTCCTTCCTGGGGAGGAAGAGGATCTTATTTCTAGAGTTACACAAATTATATTATTTAATATTTCCAAGATCCAAAAAGAGGTTATAAATCATGCTAGGAAACAATAAAATGTCACCTATACACAGATAATATACAATCAATAAATAATATTCCTAAGGAATATTGTCATTAATTAATATGCAAACTTCATATCACTATATATGCCAAGAAACTAAAGAAAATTATTGTTAAATGACTAAACAAAAATATGAGAATGAAGACCCATGCAATTGAGAATACTAACAAAGCAAGGTATGTAAATTATAAAAGGAAATTCTGGCTTGAAATAATAAGAGTAATAGTTGAAATGAAAACTCCAATACAGGGCTCATTAGCAGATTTGAACAGGCAGAAGAAAGAATCAATGAACTTGAAGAAAGGCCAGTTGAAATAAACTATTGTGGAGAAAGAAGAAAAAACTGAGAACAGAGCCTCAGTATGTGTGTGTGTGTGTATGTGTGTGTTTGTGTGTTTGTGTGTAGGGAGAGGGTTCATTAACACCCTGACATATGCACAATATGAGTTCTAGAAGGAGAGAAAAGAGAAAAATGAGAAATGAATACTAAAGATATTTGGAGACATAATGGATGAATACTTTAAATTTGATGAAAACAATCTATGAATTCAAGAAACTCACTGAACATCATATAGGATAAAATTAAGGTATATTCACTTAGACAAATCTTAATGAAATATCAGAACTCAAATCAACAGAGAATCAAGTCATCACATACATGGAATCCACAATAAGATTAAGAATTGGTTCCTCATTAGAGACAACTAAATAGTAGAATGCCATATGGTAAAAGTAAAAAAATATAAATAAATAAAAATAAAAAAGAAACCTGTCAATCCGAAATTCTATATTTGGAGAAATATTTTTCAAAAATGAAGGAGAAATTAATATGTTCCCAGGTAAACAGAAACAGATTTTTTTTCACTAACACATTTCTCAATAAGAATATTAAAGGGATTTATTTAGGGTAAAATGAAGGAATAACAGTAACTCGAACAATTTGGCAATGCCATTATGGAGACAATTCTGCTTATAGTGACATCGAAATGAATAAAATAATAAGGAATGAATTTAGCAAAAAAGTGCATATCTGTACACTGAAATATAGACAATTTTAACAGGAATTACAAAAAATTAATAAGTTAAAAACTATTTCATGCCTTGCATGGTGGTACATATTTGTATGTAATCCCAGTACTTGGGAGGCTGAGACAGGAGAATTGCAGGTTCGCAGCCAGCTTCAGCTACTTAGTGAGGCCCGCTGCAACTTAGTGAGACCCAGTTTCAAAATAAAGAATAAAAAATAGGACTAGGGGTGTAGCTTGGAGGTAGAATGCCCCTGAGTTCAATCCCCAGTACTGCAAAAGCAAAAACAAAAACAAAAACAAACTATTTCATATGCATAAATTGGAATGTTTAATATGGTTAAAACAGCAATTTTCCCTAAACTGATCTATAGACTTAATGTAATACCAATGAAAATTCTAACTGCCTTTCTTGCAGAAACTTATAAACTCATCCTAACATTTCTATTGAAATGCAAGAGTTCCAGAGGAGGCAAAACAATATTAAAACAGGCAGGAAGATCAGTTCATACTTCCTTTTCTCAAAACTAACTACACAATTATATTAATTAAACAGTGTAGTACTGCTATAAGAGACAGACTGATGAAGGGGAAAATGGAAAATGACTGCTAAAAAGCATAAAATATATTTAATATATTTTGAGGATAAAATATATTCTATAATTATAAATTATGAATCAGACCGGTGGAGCACACCTCTTATCCCAGTACTTTGGAGGCTAAGACAGGAGGCTCACAGGTTTGAGGACAGCCTCAGTAACATAGTGAGATTCTTAGTCAGGTGTGGTAGCGCACGCTTGTAATCCCAGCATTCGGGAGGCTGAGACCAGAGGATCCGGGTTCGCGGCCAGCCTCAGCTACCTAGTGAGGCACTCCGCAACTTAGTGAGACTCGGTTTCAAAATAAAGAATAAAAAATAGGGCTAGGGGTATAGCTCGGAGGTAGAATGCCCCTGAGTTCAATCCTCAGTACCGCAAAAAAACAAACAAACAAAAAAACATAGTGAGATTCTTAGCTACCTAGCGAGAACACTTCAAGAAAACAAAAATAAATATATAATAAAAATGACTGGAGGTGTATGTAGTTTAGAGGTAGAATGTCCCTAGGTGGTTCAATCTTCAGTAACACACACACACACACACACACACACACACACTCACACACATAGACACACACATATGCATTTCAAGAAGTTATGGTTGCACAATCTGTTGCACAATCTTGTATTAATACTAAAAAGAACTGAACTATACACTTTAAAATGATGCATTTTATAGTATCTGAACTACTTCTCAGTAAAATATCTATACCTGTATTTCTTGTGTATGCCAGGCACTGTAACATATCCCAAGAGCACTATGGTAAATAAAAATTGAATTGATCTTTGATTATATGAATGAGCAATCCAGTGATACAGGTAGACTTTTAATAAAATAATTTCACTACTCCTTGTAATTATGAATGAGGATAAGTTTCTTCAAAAGAATGCAGCATTTTATGGAAGAATTCTGAAAACAGATTTCTTGTTGACTAATAAGTACATGTTATTTAGGGAAGAGAAGAAGAAACATAAATTTCAGAAGTTTCTGTACAAATGTTCCATGGCAAGAGGTAGGATGGTACTTCTAAGGAACTAAAAAATAACTTACATGTAATTTTATAAGCTTTTGTCCTTAACTAATTGTGGGAGCTGGTTAAACCACTTATGTATACATTTAGTTTCTTTTCTGGTGCTAGGCCTGAAATAATCAGAATAAATAGCAAGAAGGAAATATGGGTATGATTTGCAGGAAGCAAAGACTAACCAATAAAATCAAACATAAACATAAATGTGAGAACAAAATAGAACACACACATACGTGAGTCTCTTACTGCTTGCAAACCTCTAACTTCAATGATGCCGGTGACCTGTATCCTTTGCCACAGATCTTAATATATACCTGGCTTAAGAGTAAGATCCAGTAAGAGTTTTGGTTCTGCCTGCCATCCCATGACAATAAGAAAAGGAAGATAGTCGATCCGAGACTAACTGCGTGAACTGTAACACCATCTCTTCTCTGCACTGATTTCCCAGGTATAAAAGAAGAAGCATGGCTGCTATTTTATCTTAGCGTTCCAAATATCATGCAGAAAGTTTCAGAAGACACACATTTACGTGGAACTATGTGGCTGTGATGGTTAATCTGGATTGTCAATTAGATGGGCTTGAGAGACACATAGATTTAACAGACTTCCCAGTGTGTTGATGAGCTGATTGGCACTTGGAATAGCAAATTCCAAGGGGGCGCAGTCCTGCCCTAAAAGTGGGCAGCACTGTCCAATAGGCTGCAGACCCAATGGAACAAAAGGCAGAAGGAAGAAGCAGCAGGAAGGCAAGCTTGATGTTTCCTGAGTGTGCGTGTGTGTGTGTGTGTGTGTGTGTGTGTGTGTGTGTGTGTGTTGCTGTTAACTCAGGATATCAACTTCCAGCTTCACTCTTTCAATGTGGTCTTTCTCCAGTGAACGAACCTCCAGGGAGTCTCCAGGCCTTTCTTTCTTGGACTGCTTCATTGGGTCTTTGTTTTCTGAGGCTTCAGCTTCTCTGATTGGGCAGCTCACTCCCCAGCTCTCTCCCCAGCTCACTCCCCAGTGTGCAGGAGGCCAGTTGTGACTATAACTTTTGAATCAGTAAGCCAATTTAAGAAATCCCCTTTTATAGTATATGCTGTGGGTTCTGTTTCTCTAGAGAACCTTGAGTAGTACAACAAGGAAGGAGATCATAAGAATCGTAACAAAGTTCTAGCATAATTAAGTAGACAGGATGCAAATCTACTGCAAATGCTCAGTAGGCTTAGTCTTCATTTATTTTATAAAAATGGTACTTTCACATGGTTCAGCAATTCTGAATGGCTTATAATAAAAGGAAACAGTCCCCAACAATGAATTCACCGTTATTAGTTTCCCCTTGTATTGTAGGAGCAAATGAATTTCACTAAGAGGGTAAGCAGGTTATATTTTCTGAGTATTTGCATGCCTAAGAATGATTTCATTTTGCCTTAACACTTAAATGGCGATTTTTCTTCCATCAGAGAGATGAAAACATTGCTTCAATTTTTCACAACATTGAAGGTCACTGATGTCAATGATCCTCATTCCTTGATGAGAAACATTACTTCCTCTTTGAAAATTTATTTTTAATAGCTTCACTTTGAAGTTGGCGATATGAAAAGTTATGATCATATTTGCAAATATGAGCATTTTAATCACAAATTGTGATGTGCATTCTGTGGGCCTTTTAAACATGAATAAATACATATTTGAAAGATATTTCTTCTATAGTTTAATGGTTCTTTCTCCTATATTAGTTAGACACTGAAATTCTTACTAGATGGGTAAAGTTAGGTCAATTATTAATATCTATTATCATCTCTCAAGTTTCATTTCTTTTTTTGTTAATGTCATGCAATATTTCTTCAAATTGACCTACCACTGTATCATCAAAAATTTATCCTATGATCATTTGTTGCTATTGACATTTCCACTGCCATCTTAGAAATCATCTGCCATATTAAGTCTGAACATAATTAAGTTTCATTTCCCAACAGACTTTGGTTAATGGTTAAGTTTTGTTTCCCAGGAGACCAGCCACCCCTTACCCAAAATTACATTGTGTTTCCCTCCCCCCAAAATTACATTGTGTTCACAAATGTCAACTATATCCCTAACAAACTTTCCTGCTGTAGAACTCCCACAGATTACCCCACTAAAGAACTCTTAGCCACTGATCTTTTCTCATCCTGGTGTACATGGTATGTCCTGTGCCAACCCTTTCAAATTGCTATATTTCCAAGGGATCTTTATAATTTTAGTTGATAATTTCCACTCTATTCTATCTAGTGTATCTACAAATATCAATTTATCAAATTATCCCTTAGCTTAAATTAAATGAGATTTCTATTTGTTTCGGCCAAAAACAATTGAGTATCAATATGAGACTATATGATAGTGCGAGGGAGATATAGAGATAAAAAAGAATGAAGAAACTCAATTGCTTTCTCTTTCAGTATGATTATTTGACTAACATCCCTCTCAATCTGAGCTTTACATTTCATTAGAAGATGGGTATTTTGTGTTTTACTTACTGCTATATTCCTATAAGTCGGTATGAGTTCCTATTTTTTTTACATAGTAGGCCATTCAAATATTTTTGTTGAATAATGATTGATTAAATACATTTAACTCTGAATTAATAATTCATTCAATCAATATTTGTAAAACATATATATCTGAAATGGTTTTTTTGGCAGTGGGGAGAGAACTCAAGGTTAATTTTACCTCTGAGATACACCTTCAACCCTATTTTATTTTGAAACAGAATCTCACTAAGTCACTGAGGGCCTCACTAAATTGCTGAGGCTGGTCTCGAACCTGCAATTCTCCCGTCTCAGCCTCCCAAATACTGCGATTACAGGTATGTGCCTACAAATCAGCTTCAGATACTTTTTAAACAATACATTTACAAAGCTGAACAAATCAGTTTCTTTTCTCAAAGAATGCATTGTGTATTGAGTAATGTAGGTAAGAATATGCAATTAGGTAATTTATATTTTAGAAATTTTATAATATTTGTAGAAATAGAGACACTTAATTGTGGAAAATGATTAAAAGCTTTACAAGAAGTCAGGCAGAGATTTTAAGAGGTCGATGCATTCTAGTACACCAGTCTATTGAAAATAACCTAGGGAAATTAAAACAGGTCATATCAGAGTAGGAGATCAAAAGAATTTGTAGATGGTAATATAGCAACAGAAGAACTAGACAAGACAAAACTCAGAGCATGTAGAAGCTTGATTAGTAAGCTAAGGAATTCAAAATGGATTTTCACAAAAGTACTTTTAGAGCTAATATTGATGGAACCAACTTTTGATTTCAAAACAATATCTAATGGCACAAATTCTTACAAAATTAAACTTATTCTTAGCATACAACCCAGCAATCACACTGCTGAATATTTGTCACAGAGAAATGAAAATTTGTCTTTATATCAAACATTGCATATGAATATTCACAGCATTTTTAAAGGATTTATAATAGCTCCCAAATAGAGGCAAACTAGATATCCTTCAGCAACTGAATGGTTAAACTGTGATAAATCCATAGCATTAAATATTTCTTATCAATAAAGTGAAATTGACTATTGACATACAAAACAAGTTGGAATGGACTAGTAATGCACAAAACAAATTAAATACTATCTGAAATTATGCTGTCAGTGATTATATACTGTCTGATTCCTTTTATGTGACAGCATGGACATTTTTTAAATGAATTATTGAAATGGAGAACAAGTTAATGCCTGCCAGGAAACAAAGACAGAGAGTTGGCATGACTATAAAAGCATTACATGAGGGATTTTATTTGTGGTGATGGGACAATCTCATATATCTTGATTGCAGTCATGATAACATAAATCTATGTGCATTATTAAATATCATAGTTATATGGATACATATAACTACAAATTAGTACACTAAAAAAACTGGTGAAATCTGAGGTTTGTAATCTAGTTAATAGTACCAGTGACAATTTCCTGATTTGGATAGTGCGCTATAGTTGTGTAAGATGTTACCTGAGTAAAGGGTATATGGGAACCCTCTGTATAAGATACGTAACTTCCTTTGAGTCTAAAATTATTTCACAATGAAAAATGAAATAATTACGTCATGTTAAACTAAGATTATATTTGGTTTATTTTATTCGAAAACAGGATATATGCATATATGTATATGTATGCACATAGACAAATATATATGTATATATGTATGTTTATTTGTATTTGTATATATTTATATATTTGTATATATGTATTTATATATATTTGTATATATGTATATATATATTTTTAGAAGGGTTAATCAATAGGATTTGGTGAGAAAATGAATAAGACATTAAATAATTGTAATTTGTCATCAGTAATCATACTTTATGGCTTAAGCTAGTGTGTATAATGATTTTATAACCAGGTGACAAATGGGAAATATCCTTGAGGGTCTAGATTGAATATTAGCAGATTAAGTTCACATATTTTCCAAAATTTAGCATAGAGGACTGCACATTGAAACTATATGAAAGTATTTTGGAAAATTATATGTTGTAGGAAAAATATTATATACTTTAATTTTATTTACTTATATATATAGAAATACATACCTTAGCTTCACTAAATTTTAGTATATTATTTTATACTGCTATTTTCACTAAATTGTTGTGTTATACACATGTGCCAAAAATAATATACCAGAAAAAGTGGAGCGTGAAAGCTTCACAATGAAGAAGAGTGGATAGTTGTACTCTTACTTTTTGATTTATTTTCAGCATATTTTCTCCCATTCCATGTATATAAAGATATTCATATATTCTATCCTACTATTTTACCTTACATCATCTTTGTGCAATAAAGCCTAAAAAGATGGATTAAAGATAATGCTAATGATGTAAATATAGTCAAATTTCAACAAACTTTTTACATAATCATTCTCATAACTTAAAGAAATACAATTAATTATAGTCTCATTTTTAAAACTATATAATATTTGTGAAGCATCTTTACCCACTCATAACCTTTATATTTGAAATAAACCTATCTCAAAAATGGGTATTCAAAACAATCTATTTTGTAATGAAAAATGATACATCATTTTAAAATATATTTTGAGTTAAATTTATTTTGTGAGATCCAATTTTGTAGTCTTAATTATAAATAAAATGATTTTAAAATGTTTAATTTTATCACATTCTTTGATTTTATATGTACAAAACATAATGTTTGTAGTTTTTCACCACAGTATTATTTGTAAATAAATATGCAAAAGTACATATTTGAAATGCATATTAATTTTTTAATGAAAGATGTGAATGCTTAAAATATTTAGACATCATTGCTTATATTTCAAGTCTAAACCTGTGAAAACAGATAATAAAGAAAAATTCTAAGGATACTTTTGGCCACATAAATGGAAACATTTAATTCAAGTGATCATAACCTAATATATTATAATTAGATTGTTTCTGCAAAATTATGCATAGGTAACATAAAAATTATAATTAGATTTTAATTTCACATTAAATTCTTTAGTTTGTTCTCCTTATGACAAAATTTTAATTGTTATGAATTCATTAAATTCCTAATTATGCACTTCAACAGACATTACCCTCTTAAGTGAGAAGATATTTCATTTCAACTGTGTGTGCCAGTTTAAATACCAGTTAAATGTACATGTATTGTTTATTTTATGGTACATTTTGAAATAATTTTTGAGAGCTATAGACAATTTAAGGGAAAAATCATAAGTTCTTCTTTAGCTCCATTAATAGAAAGTAATATTCCCAGGTGTAATACAAGGGAAGAATACAAATGCTCATATACCATAAACCTGAATATTTAAAATGTGTATATCAAACTTTGCTTATAACCTGGCTCATAGACAAATGTTTCAAAATAGGACCCTGTAGTCTACCCTCCAAACAGCCCTGGAGAAATGGAGACTTGACTCTGTCCTGTGCCAACACTCAACCTGTAGAGCCTGAAGAGCAGGGCAAGATGTGAGCTAAGTTCTGTATCCAGACTGTTACAATTGATTGAAAGTGCTAGAACTTGACATGGGGACTGAACGAATCAGAATCCTCAAGGAAAGAAGGCTAGCGGAATCCCCATCACATCAAAATACTTCTTGGATTCAGGATATATAGACCATTCTGCGTACATTTGTCTTTATCAATTTGTACCTAACAAAAATGTATAAATACAAAGCACGAATTATTACAATAAAAAAAATAAATTCCAATGATCCTGAAAAGGAGCAAATGTGAGAGTAATTGCTCAATTATCTGAAGAGCTTGGCTGGACACCAACTTCAGATGTTTTGGAGTATGAAATGCAAGCAAAAGGTGTATGCAAGTCTGGACAGGGGAGGCCCAGAACAAAGAACTTCAGAAATGGCGAGAAAGGAAAGAAAAATGCCTCTAACCATCCCTTTGCCTCTAGCCCCATAAATTTACCTGCTCTGGCCTGGTGTCAAGCCCTTCCAATTGGAGGGATCCACACCTCCTTTGCTCTCCCTCCCTCCTAACACCCTATAAAAAGCCCCTAGTCTATAAGGAAGTGGGCTCCTGACACTTGTGGACTCTGTCTCTGGTCAATTGCTTCCTCCCAGATTTTATTCCAAAACAAAATCTGTTCTATGCTGTCGAGCTGTGTTATCTTTGTTCCCATATTTCCCGACATTAATGGTGCTGAAACCAGAACAGATTTGGAGATCTAGTCTCTCCTGTCTGGAGAGATTTTTGGCTGGCCACTCAGCAATGAACCAGTCCCTCCCCGCCCCCCCCCCTCTTCGCAAGGCTCTAGAATTTTGAAAGTCTTTGGCTGATCCATTAGAGCTCCAAGATGTGACAGATTCCTTTTTGGTATGCAGTTTTTATAATATTTCTTATTGTTCTTTTAATAATATTGGTAATTTGTGCCTTCTCTCATTATTAGTGATCATTTTGGCTTGAATTATATCAATTATAGTAATCTTTCAGAAAAAAACCCTTCTGTTTATATTTTCTTCCTATCTATCACTTTCTCTAATTGTTGATTTCTATTATTTGATATTATTTCATTCGTTTTATTTACTTTGGGTTTTAAAATTAAAGGTTATAAAAATTTTCTAGATCTTTATGGTTAATCTTGCATCACTGATTTTTAACATTTCTTTTTTTGTAATATGAAGTATTTAAAGCTATAAAATTTTCTTCGACTCCCCTATCTACTTTAGTCAACATGTTTTGATTTGTTTTATTTTTTCCTTCAGATTATTTCTTTTACAATTTCTTTTTGACCCATGGATTATTTAGATGTGTTATGCAATTTTTATAAACTTTGGGAGTATTCAGATTTCTCAGTATTTTTGATTTTCATTTAAATTCCACTATGACCAGATATCATACCCTGAATGTTTCTAAACATTTTTAATTCAATGAAGCTGGATTTATATCACAGTTAGTCTATTTTGGGGAGTGTCCCTTGTGCGCTTTAAAACATGTTTCTTCTGCTCTTATTTAGATTTATGTTCTTATTATAAATGTCAGCTAGATAGATGTTGTTGACAGTATTGAAGTTTCATGCTTTAGTTTTTGTTGTTGTTGTTTTTTGTACTGGGCATTGTACCAAGGAGCACAGTACCTCTGAGCTATATGCTCAGCTCTATTTTATTCTGAAACAGAGTTTTGCTAAGTTGCTGAGGGTCTCACTAAATTGCTAAAGCTGGTCTCAAACCTGTGAAACTCTTGTCTCACCATACTGAGTACTGGGATTATAGGTATGCATCACCATGCCTGGCTGAAGTCTCATACTTTAAATGACACTATTTGTTCTATCCATTACTGAGGGAGCAGTGTTAAAAGCCCCAATTGTAGTCGGATATTTACTTATTGTTCAGTTTCTTTTTGCTTAATGTATCTTGAAGTTTTCTTATGTGCATACATATTTAGGATTTCATAACCTCCCTATTATTTGATCCTTTTGTCATTAAAAATATCCCCTTTTACATAATATTATTCCTTGTTCTGAAACTATACTTTATATTAAAAATAGCAATCTGGCTTTCTTTTGATTCTAGCTTTCTTATGAGTTATTTAAATGCTGTTTTTCTATCATTTTAACTTAAACCCATTTATGACTGAATATTTACATGTTTCTTATAGACAATGTGTCTTGCTTTTGTTAGCCAGTGTGACAAGCTCTACCTTTTAATTAAACTTAGTAGAAGCACCAATATATCTGTATTTAAGCCTCATGTTTTGTTTTCTATTTTTTGTTCTTTCTTATTTTTGTTTTACTTTTCCATATTTGGTTACCTTCTTTTAGGTAAATTGAATATTTATTAATAATGCATTTGTCTTGCAAACTGTTACTGCAGCAGGTCTGAGTTGCTTAAATCCCATATGTTTATGGACATGCTTGTTTGCTTTGCTGGCTATTGGTTGGCTTTTAGGAATTGAGGTTTTGGAATGTCCCATATATTATTAAATGGTTAACTATGTTTGATACACTTAGAGTCGTGAACCATACTTTTCCAGTTTCTCTATTAGAGTTTTTGCAAGCAATTTACTTATTTTCTGGGAGATTCTGAGTTTTAAAATAGGGTCAGTCACAAAGATATCATTTGTCCTACCACCAATAAAAAAAAATTCTGGACTCTTAGGCTCAAGAGAATTTTCCTGGAAGAAACCACTTCAAACATGTTGCTGTGATGCATTGCTGGGGGATTAAACACTGACACCATTGCCTTTTGGAAGCTCATCCCTGGTATCCTCCAGATGCTACCCAGTGGTCTTTTTTCCCTTATTTTTATTACTTTACTTTCTTTCACTCTAGTAAATTATCAGTATGAGTATAGCAACTTCTGAGTCCCAAATTTTCTAATCCACAAAACTGAGATTGGTCTTGAAAAACACTGAATTACTGTGGAGTCCATTCTATTGGCAAACTAGTTATATCTCTCTGTTATTTTCAATGGTAGCTCAGGAGTTTCCAATGTTTATCTTTATCTTACTACAATTTACATAAAATAATATTACATTACTTTATGTGTAATATGCAACTATATAATGCTTTTATTTTCCTTTCCCATTAATTTCTGAATTTGTCACAGTTTTCCTTTTCTTTTATTTGCCATCCAACCTTGCTCATAATAAAATTGAGTTTTTCCCTTAAATGATGATACAACACAACATAGACAGTAAATTTAATTCCATTACCACTATGTTTTTAATACTGCCACAATTATAAAATGAAATGATTTTTAAGACATTGGCTTTATTATTAAACTAAGTCTATATTTATCTATGAATTCTGCTTAGTAATATATATTGTTCATTTGACCAGAATGTGTATCTATATATTAAATGTATTACCATCAAATATAGAATTTTTTTATTATACTGCTATAGTGATGTATTAAACAAAAGAAGAATGTGTTATACACAGGTGTTTACAAAAGCTCAACTGACTTAGGAGGATGAAGTGGATAATATGTGTCTCAGATACCTATATTTTTAGGAAATAATGGTTTTCATATTATGGTAAAATTAAGTATTATATTCATTGTAGTTGTAATGTGGTCATCATAAAGGTTTAGATTTTTGATAACATTTGAAATATTTATCACAAAAGCACTTTTTGATAATCATAAAGTGCAGTGTTTGTCTCTCAACTCAGAATATAAAAGTTAAATTGCCAGAATGATGCAAATGAAATTTTTATGATAGTTACATTGATATTTCTGTTAGCCACTAAATGACACACTTGATTTAACATATTGATATTTTCTTTAAGCAACCTGAATCATAAAAATAAATCAATAGTTCCATTTTATTAAGTGGGAGGTAGTTGAATATTTAGGCTTAAATGTTTTTTGAAACAAATATCTCTTTTCTTTCTCATTACTGCTCTAATAGGAAAGGCACTCAAAGATATAAACATATTTTATATTGAAATAAATTAATATTAAACTTTCAATTAAGACTGATATATTACCTTGAGTCAGGGAGGGTATGGGACGCTTAAAGTTTCTAAAAACTCTATTAAATGTAAGTCAGTCTGTAGTTGGGTATCTTTAGGCCAATAATTATTCAAGTCTGAGTTAAAGCCTAAATTAAAAATGAGCAACTTGAGATAACACTGGCAATGCATTCTTTTCACCTAGCTACTGTAATTGATGATTATAGAAAAAGAATATCCTCTACTTCAGTTCTAAAGAATATGTTGCACGTAATCTAAATAAAGAAAAAGTAGATGATGAATTCCCTAAATTTTGAATTTCTAGGGAGAATATGGTTTAGATATTTGCCAGGGGATATATTGACTAGGTCCTAAGTGGGAAATCATTTAAGAGAAGCAGATGCTTTATGATTCTCTAGGAGTTGTATATTTTTTTCGCTCCCTACTTAGAGTTTTAGAGGTAATATGGATCAAGTAAAATTCAAATTAAGGCTATTAGACATCATATAAAGATATTTTTGAAAAACTAAGCAGTAATAGAAAAGGTCCCAGTTGAGTTTTCTTTGTGAGCAATGAAAGTAATAGCCTGAGATGAAATGTTAATTTGGCTCAATTCTAAGTAAATAGGTAGTACTCAAGTTGATATATTGTTTCTGCTAAACTGGCTTGTTCCAAACTTCTGGTGGGACAGACCATGAGATAATTTGAGCACCTATACTCTCCTCCATGGCAGGAATTAGGTTGTTCACTTCATATATATATACATATATATATGTATATATATATACATATATATATATATATTTTTTTTTGCGGTACTGGGGATTGAACTCAGGGGCATTCTACCTCTTAGCTACACCCCCAGCCCTATTTTTTATTCTTTATTTTGAAACTGAGTCTCACTAAGTTGCAGAGTGCCTCACTAGGTAGCTGAGGCTGGCCGCGAACCCAGATCTTCCGGTCTCAGCCTCCCGAATGCTGGGATTACAAGCGTGCGCCACCACGCCCAGCTACTTCTTATATATTTATACATAATAATATAGTAGCATTTATACAATAGGCAGGCTGACCGTAGGAATGCTAATGACTTTGTCATGTGTTTAATAATATATTAAATTATTTGGAATATTCCAAATATATTCATGATACAAAGTTTTGAAAGTAGAGAGGAAGAAATGAAAAGGGCTTACCAAACAAATTTAATTAAAAACATATCATCAAAAAGATAGAAGAAAGGATTTTGAATGTTTTTCCCATAAAAATGTGATAAATATTTGAAGCGATAGATATGTTTATCCTGCTTATACAATGAGTGCATATATGAAAATATTGAATGATGTCTAATTCATAAGTACAATCTTTATGTTTTATCTATCAGTAAAAATAAATTTAATTAAATATATATAGCTAGATTCAGATCACTTATTCTCATTTATAATAAAATAATTGGAAGTATATTAATAATTAGAAGTTAAATGCAATTGAGCACTGCCATTGGAAGTATTTTAACAGATACTTAGTATGTATGACTGAATCAACTGGATATATTGAACACAAACCCTATGAAAGATATAGTAAGTGATTAAAGGAATCTCTTGTAGAACCTAAAATCTATTTGGAGTACAAAAACTAAACTAGGCAACATGAGAGGAGATTGAAAAATAACTGAGTTTTGTGGTACTAACAATGATTGTCTATCCAAAACCAAGAACTGTGATTTTATTTTTCCCATTATCCCTCAAGTACTGAGATTACAGGCATGTACCACCACATCCATCTCAATAAATATTTTTTAAAGATGAATGGAGATATAAATAAATTAATATGTATGCTCATTTAGCATTTCTTGTCTTTGGGAGTCTTTTCTTTATCAAATGCGACTTATAGGCTTTTATTGTTTTAACTGCCTTCTATTCACTCCATTGTTGAAGAATTACTTCTTTAGTGTAATGGTAATGATCAAACATAGGACATCTGACACTGAACAGATGTGATTGGAAGTACTTTATTAGTCACATATACTTACAGCCCATTGGAGGAAGATACCAAATACCATGCATTTCCACACTGGAATTGCACTCTGGAGTTAAGTGAATCAGCAGGATGTGTGGGAAGCAGGTTTTGTAGTATTAAGAGTGAGATGTTGCCCCCTTGGTTGGTTCCCACTTGAAGATGCACTTTGCTTGTTTGAATAATTCTATGACCTGGTAGGGAACTGAAACCCACTACTAAGGGATAACAAAGAACTGCCCCTGGTCTTTTAGATAAGTACTATTGTTTGGCTGAGGAACCTTATCTGTAGGGAGGGGAATTTATAGTTAGGGCACTCAATTTACCCCAAAGTTGTGGTAGCTTAATTTAGTTCTCTAATAAAGTTTGACAGTTGAGTAGGTTTATGATTGTTGAATGAGTGGGAGACCACTTGCATATTCTGACTTTCCTTACATGTTTCTGTAACAAACAAGTCAAAGCAGAGAAAAGATGCTGGTCGTCTCATTCCATTTACTTCCTTAATTATTTTATGACTACCAGCAGAAGTAGCACATAACCTAGAAACCTATAGACCTCTTGCTCCATACTATTTTTCTTACCACAGAATTAGTTTCTATCACAAAAGGTTATTCACTCTACTCACCAAAATTGAGGCTAACTGGGAGTTAAACAGATTTCATTTTTTATGTGTGTACTGGGAATTGAACAGCGGTACATTCTACCTCTGAGTTATACTCCTAACCCTATTTTATTCTTTTTTTCTGAAACAGAGTCTCACTAAATTACTGCATTCTGGGCTTGAACTCACAATCTTCCTGTTTCAACCTCCCAAGAACTAAGGTTACAGGCATATGCCACCATGCTTAGTTCACAAATTATGTGAAATTTTGTACATTATGATTACCCATAATAATGAGTTTGAATTTTTATTTATTTTAAGTTTTTCATGATACTGAAGATTGAAACTAGGAGTGTTATAACACTGAGCTACATTCCTAGCCCTTTTTATTTTGAATCAGGGTCTCACTAATTGCTCAGGCTGGCCTTAAACCTGCAATTCTCCTGTCTCAGTCTCCAAGTTCTGGGATTATAGTCATGTACCTCTGTATGGGCTAACACTTCATTTTGAATCCAGGTCTATTTCTTAACAAACTTTGATCCACCCACTGGACAAGGAATTTAACTTGTATGAACCACAGACAAATTAGAATGACACATCATATAATTATTTTGAAAATTAAAGAATTTCAAATAGTAGATATATTTATCCAGGATCTACCTTACTGAAACTGCTCACCTAAAGATATTCCTCTCCTGTCACACCCTCTGACACTAAAATATGTTTGCATGAAGTCAAACAACCTTTTCCTTTCTGAAATATTTCATTTGCTCATTCATTAGCAAAATATGTATTTCCCCACATCATTGTTTGGAATGAATGAGTATAGGGTTGTTTTCTCCTAACTTACCATTCCAGAATCGAATTTTCTCCAAGTATTGATATGAAATATTTTCCTAAATTCTTTATTAGAGGATAAGGGATTAGAGGTGGCTCAAATGTGGTAGAGCCTGAAATATTTCTTCCCAATTTGTAAAGGTAAGTAGATGTATTGTGACCCATTAAGATGTACATAAACTTTATCTTCCTTCTAATCTGCCTTTACTTTTATTCTATCCTACTATACCAGGTTTAAAATCAGGTATACTTAATATGGTTGCATTTTAGCCCATTCTCTGATTTTAGGAGATGCTCAAAGTAAAACCTTAAGATTTTATACAGAAAGAAATTGTTTCCAATGTCAATTAAAAATGAATTTTTAGAATATATGTATAAATGTCTTGAATGCTTTATATAGTTTATATATAATGCTGAAAATCTTGTCTTGATTATGGCTGTCTCATCTTCACCAAAGTGTTACTTATGAAAAACTATTATTGCATTTTGTAGTAATGGTCCAAAGCAATATTGTAACTTGGTGATACTATAGTAATCCCCACTTTTACAGACCATTGCCACATAATTGAGTCATCTGTATTACTAGTAAAGTGTGACTAGCCTGAATGAGAGCCAAACAGTCATGTCATGATCCTACCAACTGCTTATATTTGTTGTTTTTGAGACACCAATTTTGAAATATATAAGGAAAGGCACATCATTCAACTGGCTGCTTGCTTAGATGAAGAAAATTTATTTTCAAGGAGTCACTTAAAACTAACATAATAATGTTAATTTCTATTACTGAAACAATACTTGTACATTATCAAAATGTGATTCATATTTGAATTATATTTCAATTAAGATTTAATAATTCCATAATAATCCCAACCACATAGAACACAAAATTTACTTTGAGAAAATTTTTATCTAAAATTATCATACCACAAAGCATCTCCTGAATCAATAGAAAGTCTCCATAATCCTAAAATCCATCTTCATCATTTCCTTATTTTTCTTTTTTTGTTCATTGCATTTATATGTAGCTTCTAGTTTTTAAATTTAATTATAATGTTATTTTAACAAATATATACAAAATATGCAATATTTTGCATATAATCTTTTGAGTTTAATTTTTCACATATTATTGATAGACTTGATCCATAGTGCTGCATGTTATAAGTTACCATGTATTTAAATTTTACAAATGTTCAAAGTATCATTATATCATTATAAATGTGTATAGTATATATATATCATTATAAATATGATAGTATATATGAATGTATATAATACAAACCAGAATCCTTAGATCATAATGCAATAAAACTAGTTAAATTTTAATAATTGCAGATGTTTCTATTTAAAATATTTGAAGTCCTTCCTGTTAAGTCATTGGACAAAGGAGCCATTCAAGCTAAAATTGCAGGGTTTCTGAAATTCATAACATGTTAGAGTCTATGCAGCAGACTATTAAAACAGTCCTCAGAAGAAAAGTTATGGCATTGAACAAGCAATTGTAATATCAATAAAGAGAAAGAAAATTAAGTGAACATATAACACTAAAAAGAATAATAAGGTAAATTGAAGGAAAGTAAAAGGAAAAAATTAAAATGAGAAATGCAGGGGAGTCGGGTGAGATGTGGTGGAAAATTCACTAAGTGCTCTGTGCATGTAAGTTTGTATCACTTTGAATCTCACTATAATGTATAATTACAATATATCAATAAAAGTTTACAAATGAAAAAAAGAATAATAGGAAGGAAAAATAAATAAAACAAAACTTAAAAACAAAGCCAAAACCCATTTATTTGGAAGAAAAAAACCTGTGATTCTTCTTCACCATGGGAGATATGTATGAATGTGTTTGTATGTGCAAGGAAACTCCAAAATCAACATCTTTCTCATAAGATAAACACATTAAGGACACTTCCTGGTGAGGTTATGAACTAAACAAAAATGTTAATTATTTCCATTTGTATTTCACTTTGAAGTGTAATTATTAGCCAGTGCTATTGAGAGAAAACACTTGCAGTATAATGATTATGAGAGAAAGAGATAAGACAAGCTCTTTACACAGATGATCAGATTGTATATATTGAAAATCCAAAAGTATAAAGAGAAAAAAACAGTAAAAACAATTAAGAGAATTAAGAAGATAAAATTAACATAGATAAACCTGTGGTAACCATTTAGAAGATATGTGGAAAAGAATATGATTACAGTAGCAAAACAGGAGTCTAATACTCCCATGCCTTAGGTATATAATGTATTTTGTGTATTGTTTTTCTGCTTCAAAACACTGTGGAATAATTATAATGAACTGACTAGGCATAAACTGAACATGAAATGTGGAAAATCTGCATGAAGTACCTTAAAACACACCTCACTGGCACATATGTGAACCTGAATGAAGGGCGATTTATATCAGTTTCTTGATTAGGAAAATTGTACATTTGATATGTCAATTCTTGCTAAGATCATTTATTAATATAATGCTATCCTAGTATGATTCCAACAGGTTTTTATTTTTCTGAAGCCTGATGATCATAAAATTTATAATGGTAGCCAGGAAAAACCCTGAAAAAGGAGAGAAGAGGGGATAAATTTGTTCTATAGATATTAAAAGATATTATGTCTCTATGGTTAGAAGACCATGGTCCAAGCACATTTAAAAAAAATAATTTGTACTGATGCTATCCTATTTGGGCATTAGAGCCATTCCTTGTCCTTCTCTTTGCTCTGTTCTCTGTCATGGAAGGGATTTCTGATTCCACATTCCTGGATTCTTGCTGTGTTTGGACAATAAGAGGCAGTGCTGGCTGAATGGAGTTCTGTAGGAATGGAGAAGCCATGGTATTCTAATGCTCCCTCTTCACCTCTAGCAATCAATATTTCCTTTTGTAACTCCAGCTCCAGCCATGGTTCTAGCTTTCAACAAATTAATCTAGATTAGATAAAGATCGTTTCTATACCTGTGTGCTGAGAGGGAACATAAGGCTGTTTAGTAACTAAGCTTGCAAAGCCCGTTTCCTGACTAATGTTTATATGTGGTTAATGAATTTCTTATGGGTTGTCTTGAGGCACTGATTTTTCAGCTAATATTGAGGAATCATAATCCATCAGTCCACCTTTTGTTTCTAAGAAATTTTCCTTTATAATTAATGTGAAAGCAAAACCCAAAGCACCCCAAATTTCCAAAATATAACAATGCAAAGTGAGATGCATTCCTTCTTTTGGAATCGTCTGCCTTGCAGGACTCCAGCGGACTGAGCCTTGCTCAAGATCCAGCTATTAAGGAGCTGTGGCAGATAAACATGCATAAATGATGTGTTTATTGGTCTCATGTTATTACAAATCCACATATATGCATGAAATCTGCCTATAACTTATATTTCCTATTTGCCATCCCACTTTCTTCAGTGAATATTTCTTATATTCTCCTCTTTCTTTGGAAAAAAATTGTTTCTTTCCTTACGATCTTTTCATAGATGATCGTATTTCTTAGTTTTCTGAGAAATGGTCTGAGGAGATGACTTTTAAAATCTCACAGCAACACCTGAACATTACCTGTGTCTATCTTCCCATACTGCATTGTATTTCTTGTTAATTTATATAAACCCTCTGTGGTGCTCAGTGCTAAGGTAAACATTTTCACTTGCATATTAAATCCCATCCTCTCTCAGCTACCCCAGCAGCCATGAAGATGTGCTGCTTAAATCTTCTTTCAAAAAAGAACTTCTCATTTATCTGCGAGGAGTACAGCTGCTGCCAGACTCTAGCTGTCAGTGCCCTGAGGTTTCATCTCATCCTTTAAAAGAAGCCCATCCTTTTTCTGGACATTTCTCATCTAATGACTGAGCAGAAGTACTATGGCCTCTCCAGTTCTGCTCAATGCACAAGACTAATCTAACATTTAATATTTACTCTGGATTTATACATTGGATCTGGGTAAGACTTCATCAGTTCTGTATACCAATTTAAACCTCACATCCTCCTTCCTTTGTCTACATAGGTATCAAATCCATTTAATATTCTAGAGGATTTTCCTGCTCAATTGTTTTTTCACTTTCCACTTTCACAGCCCCCCCCCCAACAGCTTCTACACATAAATCCACCACAGCATCTTACTGGAAGACCCAAATGACACGCCTATCCCAAGAAACTGCTACAACAATTCTTCCCTTTTATCCATAAACATATATGTTGGTAGCCGGATGTGGTGGCACAAACCTGCAATCCCAGCACTTGGGAGGCTTAGACAGGAGGATCACAGTTTCAAGGCCAACCTCAGAAACTTAGGGAGGCCCTGAGCAACTTAGTGATACTATGTTTCAAAATAAAAATAAAATAGGGCTGGATGCGTAGCTTAGAGGTACAACACCCCTGGGTTCAATCCCTAATACCACAAAACAAACAACCAAACATATGTGTTAGTTTTCTCAGAACAATCCTAGTTCATACCTAGTTATAGTTATTTATATCTCCCCTTTATCTCTCACAAGTGTTCTGGTTTGGATTGTACCTGACTTGGCCACCTTACGCTAATTAGTTCTTAATTATTAAGGCTTTGTTTCTTTCTTGTCTATCCTCATAATTATGATTTACATATTGATTATGCCTCTTAACAAGTATCAATTCTCTGAATTCCAGAGTCAAATATGTATTTTCACTTGAATGTTCAATAAACTCCTCCAGTTTAACATATCTTAAGCTAAAATATTGATCACTAGAATCTTTCTTTTCATCAAACTCCACATGACTGAATTTTATAAATTCAACCTTTAAATTATATATCCATGATTTGGCCACTTCTCACAATTTCTGAGTGGGATAAACTATAACCACTTCTAATTTCAATTATTGCAAAAGCTTGTTTAAAACTCTATTTCTTCCCTTTTCTTCTTCTGTCTATCCTCAACACAGCAGCCAGAGTGACCCTGTTAAAACAGAAATCAGATGATGTAATAAACCAAATATTCAAAGCCTCTCAACATTACACATATCACTTAGAAAAAATTGAAATCCTTGCTACATGTGACTTTTTGTTATGTGTCATCCACTATCTATTAGTATCCTTCGACCACTCACTCTCCTTTAGTTATAGAGGTCTTCTTGAACATTCATATGTGTCTGCTGATAATTAGACACTATGGAAATAAATGTCCAAAAGAGGTTATTGGAGGAGAGAGCAGAATAAGGCAGGGAGAAAGCCTATGGCCCATGGTGCATATCTGGCAGACATGGAAGGATAGAAGGAAAGAAGGAAGATGGGGTAGAAAGTGTCAAACTCCACTGCAGCTTTGAGAGAGTTTCAAACAGGATGTTTGGAAGTCCTCAAGTTAAAACTGCATATTGGAAGAGCCCCATGCCTTGCCAGGATGGGCTCCATTTAATGTTTCACAACTGTCAGTTATTGCCTGGAAACAGATAATAGAAAGTAGGAGCTCAGGATACATACCCTGGAGGATCTAGAGGAACAGTAGCCAGAGCCATCAGGTAAATATGTTTGAGTGAGCAGTATATTTTCATGACCCCCACAAATTATGTTATAGGAGTCCATGTCATGGCCTTGCCCATATCTCTTTAAATATTGATCCCTCATCTCTAAATCTTTTCCTGTCACTTTCTCAACTTGGGCCACCCCATCTGAATTTTATCTCTTTCACCACCACTGCCACCATCCCCAGTATAATTATTGATTTCTTTTTGTTGATTTTCTTTTGTAGCAGGTATGAACTTCTAAAATAATGTACATTTTTAAACATTTGCTTTGTTCTCTAGCTCCCAAATAAAAATACATTTGAGGATTGTGGTGTGTGTGTGTGTGTGTGTGTGTGTGTGTGTGTGTGTGTGTGTGTGTTTGCTACTCAGGACTGAACTCAGGATCTTATGCATACTAAGCAACACTTTACCACTGAGCCACATCTCCAGCTCTTTTTATTTCATTATTTATTTATTTATTTATTTTGTGGTACTGGGGATGGAACTCAAGGGCATTCTACCTCTGAGCTACACCCCCAGACCTATTTTTTATTCTTTATTTTGAACCAAGGTCTCACTAAGTTGCAGAGGGCCTCACTAAGTAGCTGAGGCTGGCCGTGAACCCAGATCCTCTTGTCTCAGCCTCCCGAATGCTGGGATTACAAGCATGCACCACCAAACCCGGCTCTTTTTTTGTTTGTTTGTTTGTTTTGACGCAGGTTCTCATTAAGTTTGCGAGACTGGCCTCAAATTTACAGGCTTCCTGCTTCAGTTTCCTGAGTAGTTGGGATTATAGGTGTGCACCACTGAAACTGGCTAGATTTATGATTTTGGTGCCTCCTTTTTAATGCTGTTGACATGTTCTGGTACATAGTAGGCATTCAGTGAACAAGTGTTGAATGAATGCATAAATACCTAACATATCTGTGTTGAAAACCTTCAAATGACTTCCCATTATACATGGAATAGAATCCAAACTCTTAACTTAAAGGTTATCAAAGCCTCTAATGATCTCTCTCTCTCTCTTCATCTTTTAGAATTCTTTCATCACATGATCCCCTTTAATTTATGCCTCAAGTATTCCAACAATATTTTATTACATGTAGCAATGTTTCTCTTCTTTTTGTAGTCCTCTCTTCTTATTCTCCAACAAACTCTGTTTATGCGACTGTCATAATTAAATTTTGATCATATGCTACCTCTTCAGAGAAGATTTCAGAACCACCGTCATTTAAGTCCTTCTTTTCCCTGTTCTCTTTATCACAAACTCTTGTGTGTTTCCTTAATAATAAATATATTCTCTAGAGTTGTTATTATTGTGCTTGTTTATTTTCATACTGAGTTCTTCCACACTAGAAAATAGCTTTTCTGAGGACATGAATTTACCATATCTATCTTGCTACTAAGCTGATACCTAAAAGCACAATGACAAATACCTACCTAATGTTCTTGAAAGTTTTTTCATACTTTTATTGATACATTGTAATTATACATCATAGCAAGATACAAAGTGGTACAAACACATTTATCTAGCCCTTGTTTTTCCCTCCTTGAAATACTTTGTCTTTGTTTTAGCAGTTATCTATTAGGAATAGAATTAGTTAAGAACACAGGGGTCTAGATCAGATAGGCCTAGGAATTTCTCTCAACTCTGTCATTATCTATATGAGATTCATAAAAAACTAAAGTTATTTTGTAATAAGAAATTCACATCACAGGTTTAAGATAAGGATTAAGATATAAAGAACTACTTTCCCAGAGCCTAGCACATGATCTGCAGTAAATATTGCAACCGTTATTATTTAATTGTGCTATTATCTTCATCATTATTGGTGACTTTCTCAACTGAAAAGGTTAAATGAAGTAATTTTTTTAGAAAAGACAAAGGTAGAAAAATAACTGTGCTTGCCCAAGTTTAAAAAAAAGGAAAGCGAGATCTGAAAATTAAATGACAATTGGAATCCCTCCACTTGTCTCTTATATTTAGTTTCTATACTCATATTTCACAATATGTGTACTATGATATAAATAATAGTATTTCCTAAACCTCATCTGTGCTTGGGAACTTTGAGGATTCTCAACTTTGTGATAGATTCTCAAAACTTATGAACTTATGTTTTAGTTAAAATACAATATGATATAACTATAAAACTTATTTGAATATATTTGATACTATATATTGCTCATAATTTAGGAAAACAACAGTTAACACTTAATATTTACTTTAATATCTGTGCATTCCTTTGTTAGCCTTAAAAATATCTGTTCTCTTAGAGCTTCTCTATAATTTGTCATTACTGCTTGCTACAGCTGTCATACGCTCATATTCATTCATTTTACAATGTCAGGATTTATAGAAACATTAAAAAGAGTTGTTCAAATTCCTGGAAACGATATTTTAGAAATTGCCATTAAATATATACCATTACAAAAAGATGTATTCATTTTATTGAAAATAAAATATGATTTCCAAGAAATAGATATTAATGATTTCCAGTCTTTATACTCTTTCAAAATAAACTACAATACTAAAACTCAGAGTGAACAAAATATTTCTTAATGATAATGTAAATATTGGAGAGTGACTACTAACACTTTATCATAGTTGGCCTCATTGGATGCTATTTGTTAATATTTGAGCTTTTCCATTTTATTTCACATAAAGGGTTTTCTAGAAGAAACTGATTTAGATCCTTCATTTAATACAGATATTATATTTTATCACATTCAGTTTCCTGGTTTAAGCCTTGTTTTGTTTGTTTTTTTTCCTACTTTTGGCTTACATTCTAGTTATGTAATATACCATATTAACAAAATGAAGGAAAAATCCCATATGATTATCTCACTTGTTGCAGAAGAATCTTTTAACAAAATTCAACATGTTTTCATAAAAAACTAAAAAATATGAGAAATAGAAGAAACTAAAAAAAAAGGAAAGAAATGTCATTTGCAAATAATCTACCATTAATACCATACCTGATGGCTAAAGACTAAAAACCTCTTCTAACATCAGAGACAAGTTAGAATTACCCACATTTATCACTTCCATTGAATATAATGTTGGGAATATTAACTAGAGAGATAAAAAATCTAAATTAAAAATAAGCAAAAGTGTCTCTCTGAACAGATAACATAGTGATTATATATACATATATATATATATATATATATATATATATATATTTCTATCATACTCACAAAAATCTATTAAGAGTGAATAAACAAATCCAAGTAACTTACAGTAACAATAGAATGAAAAAAATCATATGTATTTCTGTATCATAACAATAGAAAATATAAAAGAAAATTAAGAATACAACTTTATTTACATTAAAACAAAAAAGAATAAAACACCTCAGAATAACTTTTTCAAGAAGCAAAAGACTTTTACAACGAAAACTGCAATGCATTGCAAAAGAAATTAAAGAAGATATAAATAAATTAAAGTATATCCTATTTGTATGAATTGGAAGACTTAACATTGTTAAGATACCAATATAACTCAAAATGATCTAGAGTTTGGATGTAATCCTTATCAAAATTTCAATAATATTTTTGCAGTAATAGAAAACCCTATCCTAAAATTCATATGGAATATCAAGGAAAGCTGGGCATGGTGGTACACACCTGTAATCCCAGTACTTGGGAGGCTGATATAGGAGGATTACAGGTATAAGACTAGTTTCAGCAACTTAGTGCCATCCTGTTTCAAAATATGCTCAGAGGTAGAATGTCCTTGTGTTCAACCAACAGTTTATGTATATGTGTGTGTGTGTTTGTGTGTTTGTGTGTATGTGTATATATGCCAGATTGCCAAAAGAAGCCTAATGGCAACTTACTCCAGAACTATAGTAATGAACATTGTGGTATTGGCACAAATAGACATAGAGGACAGTAGAATAAAATAAATAACTCAGAATAAATGTACACATGTATAGTCAAATAAATTTCTTCAAAGTTTACAAGACCATCCAGTAAGAAAAGGTTAGTTCTTCCAAGGAGTAGGCTTAGGATAACTGAATACATAAGAATAATGTTTGACTTTTGCCTTTTATCACATAAAAAGTGATCTAAAATGGATCAAAGACTTACATGTAAGAGTTAAAACTATAAAATGCACAAAAAATGAAAAAATCTCATGACATTGGATCTGGCAATAATTTATTAGACATGATATTTAAAAGCATAGGTAATAAATAAAAATGAAAAAATTGTATGTCATCAAAATTATAAATTTTTGAACATCAAAGCATACAATTGAGAGCAAAAAATTGACCCCCAAATTAAAGATAATACATACGAATTATATATTTGCTAAGGGCTTAATTTTAGAATATAAAAATAACTACTCTAAGTTAGCAAGAAATAATTCAATTTAAAATGTCAATAGATAGTTTTTAAAAGAATATATGAGAATGGGCAATAATCACACGAAAAGATGCATAGTATTACAAATCACGAGGGAAATGAAAATCAAAGTCACAATGAGATTCCATTTTATATTCATTAGGATGGCTATTTTCAAAATAATGAAAACAATTATTGGCAAGAGGGAAGAAAATCGGAACCCTTGTGCATTCTTTTGGGAATACAAAATGGTGAGTTCATTGAAAAATATGGTATGAAAATTAAACATACATTTACCATATGATTCAACATTTCTAATGTAACCCCCAAAGTATTTAAAACAGGGAAAATAATATAATTTGTGCCAATGTTTAATGCAGCATTATTCAGAAAAGCCAAAGTAGGGAAACCATACCAATGTCCATTATTAACACATAAATGAGTAAACAAAATGTGGTATAATCTGCCAAGCATAGGGAATATTATGCCTTGCAAAACAAAATTCTGAAACATGCTTCAAGATGTTTGAACCTTGAAAATATTACGCAGTGTGAAATAAGCCAGATACAAAGGGAAAAGTATTGTATGTCTTCATTTATATGAGATGTTTAAAACACATGATTATAATGGTAGATTGTTATGTGTGTTTTGTCATAATAAAAATTAAATTAAAAATTTAAGTAAGTAAACTAAATGCATGGACTAATGGATTATAGTAATAGCTAAGAAAGTAAAAGATGTTAAAATAGATAACATAAATAGATTAGATCTTGTCTTATTATTAGACTAAAAGCCAATTAATACCCTAACTTTATGGAATTATATATAGTCGGATCCATACCATGTTTTGTGAAAGCAAAGTATAGATAGGCTATCAAATAAAGTAATTATGTAAAAATTTTGATTGACAACTAAAGTACATTACACAAAATGTTCTTAATAACTACATTCAAAATATATTTCTTAAATTATTCCTGAAATAGAAATTTTGATTAATTATTCCATTAATGACTAGCTAGAGAACTTCAACTTTTATGTAATTAAATCTTTCAATTACATCATAATTTGTTGTACTAGTGAAAGTCTTCCAGAGAACCAGAAACTATTGTATACTCAGAGAGAAAGAGAACAAGATTTATTATAAGATGTTATCTCATGTGATAACGAAGGAGGAAAAGTCCCAAGATATGCACTGGGAAAGCTGAAGACCAGGAGAGTCAATAATGTAGTTTCAGTCTCAAGACAAAGGGTTAAGAGTAATGAAAGCCAGTGGTGTCAATTTCCAACGTGAGCCTCAAGTCCTGAAAAACCGGCGCGCTGGTGGTGTAAGTTTCAGTCCAAAACCCAGTAGGATTAATATTCATGAAGAACTGATTTTTCACTTCTAACCAAAAGGTGGGAAAGACCAATTTCTAGTGGAAGCAGACATCCAAGAAGATTTTTCTCTTACTCATTCTTTTTGTTCTATTTAGGTCTTCAGTTGGCTGAAAGAAGCCTGTTCATATTAGGGAGGTCATTCTGCTTCACTCCGTCTACTTACTAAAATATTAATCTAGTCTAGAAACACTCTCACAGACACATCCAGAATAATATTTGATTATTTGCCCACCCTGTTACCCAGTCAGGCTGACACATAAATCATCCGTCATTCAAAGATGCCAGGTATCCTCTTCTGAATTTATTTCTCACTGTGTTAGTGAAATATATGTCTTCTGGACCTTTCCAATGTGATCAGTGTAGGTCTATGTGACAAATACATTTCTGTCAACCAAATCTCCCTAAGCTTAGAATTCTTTCCTGTACATTAAATAAAGGCATTTCCAACTCACTCATCCTTGGTCATGCTTCAGCCAACCAAACTGTTAAAGCCCTTTCTAACTTCCTGAATTATAATATTAAATAGTGAATCTATGTTAGTGAGCCTATAAATTCTATCTCATTTAACTTCATGTTCCTTTACCATTAACCCATATCTTCATGTTTCTCAATTTCTGTCTGTATAAATTAGAAAATACAAAAAGTGTTTTGAATTTTAGCACACCTCATCTTGGGTCCCACTTCATGCCTCAAATCTAGGGCTCGCTGGAACTTGGAATATATTATATCTGAAAGCAAATAGAGGGGGTGGTATTGGCCCTAAAGAGACTTAACATGTTTCACATGACTTAGTGTAGTCAAAACTCAGAGGAGGCTATTACAGTTCCTCTAGAAATTTATGGTTAATCTTTTCAGATAGGGGATAGATAGGTCACTCTAAATGAGGGCTTCTCCCACTTGAACTGGGGAGACTTCTCCCACTGGAAAAAATTAAAATTTAAGGGCTTGAGCAAGGCATGATGAGTTGCGTTTGTAATTCAGGTACTTAGGAAGCCGAGACAGAAGGATCACAGGTTTGAGTTCAGCCTCAACAACTTTTAAGGCCCTCAGAAACTTAGTGATTCTATGTTTCAAAATAAAAAGGAAATAAGGCCGGCAGTGTAGCTCAGAGGTAGAACACCCTGGGTTCAATCCCCAGGAATACACACACACACACACACACACACACACACACACACACACACACACACACAGGATTGCAGATTCTTCTCCAGAACATGGTAAGATAATGAGACCCTGTTTCAAAATATAAAATAAAATAAAATAAAAAGGGATGGGAGAGTATCTCAGTGGTCAAATGCCCTTGGGTTCAATCACCAGTAACACGCAAACACACACACATACACACAAAACACACAGACAAACACACACACATACACACACACACACACACACACACACACACACACACACACACACTGAATTTATGGGATTGGTGTCCCAACTTCATCCTGATCCTCTGACATTTCCATATTCCAACATTCATGTCCCCATTCCTCCTCAGTCAATGACCTCATTTAATAGTAGACACTCTACAAAGCTAGGAGTTCAATTTTCATTATATTTAAGCCTGTTACCTGTTGAAATACTGCATTTGATATTCAGCAACTTCAGTCCTGCAACTATATGAAATAACTTCAGGACACATGGTGTGTGTGTGTGTGTGTGTGTGTGTGTGTGTGTGTGTGTGTATTACTGGATATTGAACCTAGGGGCATTCTACCTCTGAGCCACATACCCAACCATTTTTATTTTTTGTTTATAAACAGGGTATCACTAAGTTGCTGAGAGTCTCTGTTTTCTGAGGCTCGAACATGTGATCCTCCTGTCTCAGCCTCCCAAGTATTAGGATTACAGGTGTACTTGATCTTTTATTTCCTCCACTTCATCTAATGGCATTAGGAACAACCAGCCACTCTCATTTTATTCATTAATTTGCTAACATTTTTGACAGTATTGTGTGCACAGTTATCCATCTCCGTGCATTTTATAAACGGTCGAGTAAATGCATCCAATTGTGATATTTTGTTTATCTCTTTGTAAGATCAATTCATGACCCATCAGCACTCTCTTTACTACTAGAAATATAGTTGCTACCATTTAAAAATACAATTAAAGAGCCATTTCAAGAACCCCCTGAGCCAATTCAGAAAACTTGTCCTTAAAATTTTGTCTAGAACCAATTTTAGAATCAAAATCTATATGGCCAGGGATTTCCAGAGAAATAGAACCAATTTATGCATACACATATATCAATATATTTATTATAAGGAATCACTCATTAAGTAATGGATGCTGAGAAATGCCAAGACCTGCATTCAACAAGCTTCAGTACTAGGAGAGCCAGTGGTATAGTTCTTGTCTGAGCACAAAGATTTAGAAACATGAGGGCAGATGGCATAATCTCCAACCCAAATCTGAAGACCTTAGTACAGAAGACATAATGGTTTGAGTTCCAGTGTGAATACTGGAATGCTTGAGACCAAAGAAAAGCCAATTTTCCAGTTTAAGTCTAAATTCAAGAAAAGACCAATGTCTCAGCTCACAGGGTCAGGTAGAAACAATTCCTTCTTACTCAACGTTTTTGCTATATTTAGATCTTCAGTGATAGGATGTGGTTTAACTATATTAGGGATAAGAATCTGCTTTAATCAGTTTGCCAATCAAAATATTAATCTCTCATTCAATGCCCCCACATTCACAACCAGAATAATGTTTGAACAAATGGACCCTTCCTGGCCCAGTTAAGTTTACATATAAAATTAAACATTTCACATGTGTTTAGCCAATTCTTGATCTCAAGAAGGGAATTATTCAGTTTCTCCTTCCTGTTGCTGAAAATTTAGACATTTTTAGCACTTAATTAGAAATGTGTTTTTTTTTAGGAAATGAACAAGTAAAAGAAATATGGTTAAATTCCAATCATATATTTTGCTAACTTCTTAATTTAATTGTCAAAAATTGTAGACTACCTCTTGTGTACTCCACTTAAAACATAATTGTCGAAGTATAAGCATCCTTTGGAATCATGTGGGCCAACTTCTACCCAATGCAAGGTAGTATAAAATAAATCACACTTAAAATAGATCACACTTTATATTGGCCACATCTTCTATGATATACTTTTATACTCAATCTTCTGAAGATTCCCACTGGAGTTGTCCTGCCATCTCTGAAATAATTAGTTTAAATATCTAGTTTGTAAATGGGACATGGATAGGTCAACATGTTGATGTAGCCATATATTAATTCCAATCCTTCCACTGAAACCATTTGTGCAGAATTCATTTTGATTTGTCCTTGTAAACAAAAATCTTCCTTACAATGTCTACAGACCTACGTCTTCAAGTATGTCATTTGAATTTTCAAATTTTACCCAGTTATGTCATTGCTCTTTAAACCTCACCAATGTTATTTTATTTTATAAAAGAGATATAGAAGTCTGTGAAGCTAACTGTATACTCATACACGGTTTTCTTGTGTAGTGGTGTTTTCATGAAATTCTAATCATCTATATTTATAATTTGAAGATCTGTAAAATTTACTTTGTCAATCTAATAACAGTTGTTATGGTTTCAGGGAGAAGGGAAGTTAAATGATGAGTCATATTGTCTGAATGGATAAAAGACCAATGAAGATATCAGAATGCCAATTTATTAATTTATAGTCAGGAACTATTTTTGTAATCATCAGAATACCATGCAAATGTTACAAAATCATAGTATCAAAGTTAACTGGGCACTTGAATTAGTAATAAGAAGATAGATTAATGTTCACTAAATCAGAACAAAAGATATTACACCTGAAAAACAGTTTGTTCCTGTTCTGAATAATTTGATTATTAACTTGAGCCATAATAGAATGTGTTTCCTGAAATATTAGTGTTATAAAGATATAATGCCATGTCATTAAAAGCCAATACATTCTTATTTTCCATTTAACCTTGTCTACCCTTCTATTGCCAAACATTTTTCAGAGATGTGATGATATGATTGATTATATTATAGCTTTCTTCATTTATATTCTAGTTTAGTCTCAGTCCTAATAACTTGATTTTCTGATTAGAGGTTTCCATGAAATCTCAATCTCTCTCTCTCTCTCTCTCTCTCTCTCTCTCTCTCTCTCTCTCTCTCTCTCTCTCTCTCTCTCTCTCCAAAATATATTTTGGGGGGTGTACTATATACCTCCTAAGTACCATAAAGACATTAAACGGATTTGTCTTTCTCATGTAGTTTCTAATTCATATCTTTCAAGTTTTGGCTCAAATATGACCTCCTTGGAAGACCTTTACATTTCCTAAGGTAACCTCCCTCTCCCCCATCCACGATTCTTCATAACATATCCCTGTTAATTTTCTTTATAACATCTCAGCATCAGAAATTATTATTTCTTTATTCATTCACTATATCTTTACCTTCTAGCATATAACATTCATGAGAACAGAAATTTGTTTTATTTTTCCAATCCCTATAATACCTAGACATAAAACTAATCCTAGATAGAGAAATAAACAGATTTGTTGTCTGAGGATCAAACCCAATGTTTCATCCATGTTAAGCAGGAGCTCTGCCACTGAGTTATTTCCCCAGACCCATTAAAAATAAATCTTTTTAAGTTATAAAATTAAAATTCAGGAACTAGCAGAGTGAATGACTTTGCTGAGATTTTTAGAAGGAATTACAGACACTATTATCTCCCAGACCCTAGTTCCTCAGTTTGTGTAATGTATCTTTCTGATATATTATTTTTGGTACTGGAGATTGAACCCAGGAGCATTCTCCCTTGCAGCTATACCTCTAGCCCATTTTATTTTTTATTTTAAACAGAGTCTGACTAAGGTACAACACACTGACCTTGAACCTATGATCCTCCTTTCCCAGCCCCCCACTTACTGGAATTATAGGCACGTTTCACCACATCCAGCTTTTTCTGATATATTTTGACTGACTAGATAGATTTTTTTAAAAATCATCTATTTCATTGGTTAAGTGATAGAATTTATTTGTAGACAAAAATGACTCCGCTTAAGTGTTATTTATCTTAACAAAACTTATTTTACAGAAATCTTTGTTTCAATGACTTCAATGTTTAAAATGTGTTGAGATAAAGGGTTTAAATTTATTTTGGAAGCAATCACTTTCTCCAATACTTTTTCATGTGGCATGATAGAATGCCACTGACTAGTTAAAAATTGGAATGGATATAAATTCTCAAAAGAGCCTTGGAATGCACACCTGACCCCCATCTATTCCAGGCAACTAAAGATATGAATTCAAGTGGCCAATAAGCCTTTTAAAATATTAATATAATTATGTCAGTTTGTAATATGAAAGAGCAATAAAATTCTAATAGTACATTAATAATGGGGGCTGATCTTTTCATCTCAATAGAATAGGTTGATTCTATGATACAACTGAATTTAATGCAGGCGAAATATAGCAATATATTTCCATTAAAATGTAAAAGGTTTTATAATTTCAGTAACTTTTGATCCATTACAATGATATAATATTAATTTTCTCAAAATATGAAGGTAAAAGTACTTAAGACATTTAGCCCAAAGGAAATAAAGGGATGATGCTTTCATGTTTAGCCTATAAGTTTGTATGATAGAATATGACATTTTTACTTGAGAAGGAAGTTTTAGGTACTTAAAAATGATCAAATGCCATATGAATTAAGCGAGGTAACAAATCCATCCACATACAAAGAGTTATGGAGGGAAAAGAGAGGGAGTACATGATGTTGCATGCTATTATCTATTTATTTGTATGGTTCGTTTATTCCAGGAAAAATGCTGAACAAAATTAATCATTTGCTCATTTGACAAAAATACTTTCATGCCAATGCAAGTTAAACAATGTCAAAAGTCTTCAGAAAGAAATTTAAAAGAGCCTTTTTCATAATTTACAGAAATATACCACTCATATTTTTTGCCCTAAGCAGACCTTAATTTTTCACCACTTCTTTTTGTATAAGCCAAACCATATTTAATCTGTAGTAAGGACTGCACCATAAGAGAGATTCAAATAAGCCGGGCCAGGCGTGGTGGTGCAAGTTTGTAATCCCAGCATTTGAGAGGCTGAGACTGGAGGATCCAGGTTCAAGGCCAACCTCAGCTGCTTAGTGAGGCCCTCCTCAACTTAGTGAGACCATGTTTTAAAATAAAGAATAAAAAATAGGGCTGAGGCTGAAGCTCGGAGGTAGAATGCCCCTGGGTTCAATCCCCAGTACCAAAGAGAGAGAGAGAGAGAGAGAGAGAGAGAGAGAGAGAGAGAGAGAGAGAGAGAGACTCAAATAGAAACCAAAATACAGAGCCAAGTTTTTTTGCAAATAATCTTTATTAGATTTATCAGTAAGGAATGCTAACTAATTCATCCTATATGTAGGACCAGCTATCAACTGTGATACAAAATATAGCAATACTTCAACATTTCCTATAAGACCTTATGTCTCATTTATTCTCCTATCTTTGCAATTTGTAATTATTTAATCCTGTGGCAGATAGCTAATTTACTACAACTTTTTATTATAATTTTTCTACATTCTTCTGTAATTTGTTTGGTGTAAAAATGTCCAAGTGGTATTACTACTTGTTTTTACTATTATGCCTGGTTGGAATTTTTGCTTCTATTTGAAGTGGCCAAATCACCTAAGTATGCATATATATATAACATATATATATATAATTTTGAAAATTAGAAAAACGATCTGGTAACTTTTATCTATATAGCTATATTTGATGAAATTTGTTTAGCTTTATGAAACTTTACAGGTTGACTACAAACCGAGTTAATAGAAGACCCAACCCAATTCTCCACATATACAGAAACAAATGTTTTAAAGTGAAAAGGTAATCAAAATCACACAGCAAGCCAACACAATTCTCCACATACTCAGCAACAAATGTTTTAAAGCAAATTGGTAATCAAAATCACACAGCAATGCTTGTGGTTGTAGTTTAGTGGTCAAGTAGTTACTTAGCATGTACAAGGTCCTAGGTGTGATCCTGATCACTGGGAAAATAAATCATACAAGTATTTTGGGACAAGATTTTTCTACACATGCATTTCATTCATTTATTAATCTAAGAAATATTGAACATTTCTATGATAAGCAGGATTGTAGGGTCTGGGGATGCTAGAACAAGAAAAAAACAAGCTCTGCTACTAGGGATTTTACAATCTAGAAATGAAGAGAAAGGTTATATTAAGTTGACATTCAAAAGGTAGATCAGAGAAACCTGCAATATCATTGCAACTCCCTGACATTGAATTAAAACCACAGTTCTGTAGCCACATATTGAGGTAGGAAGACTGTGGAAAATGTCAATAGGCAACTCAGAGAGGTAGCAACAAGGAGTAAGCTAGAAATTTCAGTTTCTAGATTAGAAGCAGAATTGATAAAAGAAATAGACAACAACAGTGCCAGGAAATGCGTCGCTCTGTGGAGGAGTGGAAGTTTCCTCCAAACAGCTGAAATCAATTCTCCTAGGCAGTTTCAGATAACCAGGCCCTGTTGTCCAACAAAACCACAATCTGAGTGGAAAATAAACTCAGATACTGTAAGCAGAGGCAGCACAGGAGAAAGGCTGAGCACGATCCCACAGAGACAGAACGGCGAGAAGCAGTGATAGCTTACAAAGACACTTTTAGGACTTCTGAGCAGAAGACCACAAATACCTGAAGTTTGTCTTTGTTTTTCAAAATTTACTATTTCATTTGCTTTTGTCTTTCTCCTGGTACTCGCTTTTTTAATTTCCAAGACCAAACAGTGACATAAGTTTTAGTTTTAATAGGCCATTGGGTACTTGTGGCATGAGTCAGTCTAGACACTAGTATGAGACTATAACACAAACTTAGGAGAAGATTTAAGCAGCAACCAGAGCCAATGCTGCCAGTCTAGCAATCTGTAGACCAAAGGGTGCATTCATTTTAAGCTGATGGGCTGATCTCTGGAATAAGAATCATGTAACCACAACACCTCATCCATTTCCAGAAAGATCTGGAGGATAGATGGATGTGTCATATAAAACTCTCCCAGCACATGGCCTGAGCCTTTGGAATAAGGACTGTGAGACAATCGAGATTAGTCTACAGGTTATGTGACTGGATAGGCTGGCCAGCAGCCCTGTCAGACTAATATTTCACCCCAGAAATAATAAAAAGGCCATTTTGAGGGTAGAATCTGATTATCAAATAATGTTCCCCCAATAGATCCTGCCAGGCAAGCAGGGGGCTGAGCTCAGCATACAGAAACCCCTAACAAGATGGATCAGTTTAGGTCAGGAATGGGAAGAAAAACAGCAAAATATCGTGTCACACAAATTCTCTCATAACAGAGATTCTAAAATGATCAAATTAACAAGGTCTAAAGAAAAGAGAAGCTAGTAGTAATGACCAAATTAATGACCAAATGGATTATAATTAAGTTTTTAAAATATGTAATTAAAATTAACATGTCTGTTACATGAATAATATAGAATAAAAATCCCTTTTCTAAAAATAAATAAATAAATAAATAAAATGAAAACCCCAGAAAAAAGTCTCCATTTAAAAAACCTCAACAACTCCTCTGATAGAGGACTAATATCTGGAATATAGAAAGAACTCAAGAAACTCAGCACCAAAAATAATAATAATAATAATGCAATAAAAAATGGGCAAGTGAACTAAATAGACACTTAAGAAGAAATACAAATGGCCAATAAATGTTCAACATCATTGGCAGTCAGAGAGTTGCAAATCAAAACTACCCTGAGATTTCACCTAACCCCAATTAGAATGACAATAATTACAAACACAAACTGATGAGGATGTGAAGAAGTAGGAACTCTGATACATTGTTGGTGGGATTGCAAATTAGTGCAACCACTTTGGAAAACAGTGTGGAGGGTCTTCAGAGGAACTGGAATGAACCTACCATATGACCCAGCAATACCACCTCTGGATATCTACTCAAAAGAATGGAAACCAAACTACCAGACTAATGAATGTGTATCTACACTTATAGATGCACAATTCACAATTGTCAAACTATGCAACCAGCCAAGATGTCCATCAACAGATGAATGGATTACAAAACTATGGGATATGTACACAATGGAATTTTACCCAGCCATAAAGAAGAACAAAATCATGTCATTTTCAAAGAAATGGATGGAACTGGAAAACATTAGGTTAGGTGAAATTAGTCGATCACAAAAAGTAAAAATTCAAATGTTCTCCCTGATATGTAGAAGCTAAGGAGTAAATGGGTGAAAGGGACTCTAGATAAAGAGGGAGAAACCTTTGATTAACAAAGAACATGACCTAACTGAAGGCGATGGGGGGGGGAACACTCTGATGCACATGATGTACTTTCACAAACATATCATAGTCAATCACTAACCAAACATGAGAAGGAGGGAGAGGGGAGGGGATGGGGCCCTAACTGGGGAAGGATTAAGTAAGAGATGTGTGGATGTATGCCTCTACCAGCTTGTACCTAACAAAGATATATGATTACAAAGAACCAATAAAATATTTTAAAAAATCACTCTCATAAATTATAATTAAAATTCCAAATATACAGAACAAGAATATAATTTTAAAAAGCTCATAAGAAAAATATCTGCTCAAATTCTAGAAAGGTTTAGAAGAATGTGTTTGAAGCCCTGAAATAAACAAATGTCAACCAAGATTGCTATGTCCTGTAAAACTATCCTTCAGAATGAAAGTATATATAAAATCCTTCCAAGATAAGCATAGGCTAAAGGAATTCATGAGTTCTAAGCTAACATTGCAAAAATATTTAAAGCAAATTGATCCACAAAGAAAAAGATTTAAAAAAGAAAAAAAGGGCGGAGGAAAGCTCATATTAGAATAAATCTCATTAGGAGAGTAGAGAAGCAGAGAATCAGGATAGTACAGACATAAGAGACAAATGTAAATGATAGAAGGCAACAAACACCTCTCTAATAATATTAAATGTAAATGGTCTCAATTCTCCAACAAAAAGACATTGACTGGAAGATGAATTTGAAAAACAAGACCAAACTATTTGTTACATGCAAGAAATACACCTTATAAGCAAAAGTGGAAAATAATATTCCATGTAAATGAAACTCAAAAGTAATGTGGAATGCTATACTCATATCCAAGAAAGATGTGTTCAAGGCCAAATTAGTAGAGACAAAGGAAGTTCCTTCATACTGGTAAAGGGTAAACTACAAGAAGACAAAATGGTGGTTAATACTTATGTCTTGAAAGTCAGTGAATATAATTATATAGATATATATATATATAGTCACTAGTAGATAGGTCATCCAGATATAACATCAACAAAGTTACTACAAAGTTAAATCATATTATAAAGCAAATGGATATAAAAGACATTTACAGAGTACTTCATTGAACAATAGCTGAATATACTTTCTTTTCAGCTGTTTATTTCACTTTCTTAAAAATAAAACATATTTTAGACCACCAAGCAAGTCTTAGCAAAAATTAAAAAAATAACTTGATATATATCCATGAATCCTATCAGCCCATAATGGAATTAAATTAGAAATCAATAGCAAGAAAAATTAATTAATATATACAAACATGTGGGCAGTGACCAATACACTATTGAATTGATTCTCATTTCCTTATTTTTTTCTCTGTGTTTTCTATTTATTTCTTCTTTTATTCTGTTTAGGAGTCATTTCAATTTTATGTTTCTTCTATTTCCTTTTTATATGAGTTCGCATAGTTTTTATAAAGTTAAGCTCTTTTTAATGGCGGCTGTTTTTGGTTACATGTGTAATGTTCTTGTTTTATAGATTCAAATTCTTATTTCTCTAAAGGCATTCATGCTAATTAAGTTTTCTTCTACCACCTGAATTTTTTCTCCTTTTTAAACTTCCTTTCCCTTTGTACCCTTTTTCTTATTTTGTCTTTCTTACTCTAGCCTAATTTTGGCATTCATATTTAATAGTGAGACATTGAAAACACTGTGAATGTGATGATTTGGGTAAGAAAGCATACCAACTTATAGATTTCACTCTACAATCATTGGATAGTCAATACACTTTTCAATTGGGAAGTGGGATGTATTTTGTGTTGTTTATAGGTGTTTTCTCTTGGTTCCTCTACATGCTCTAGAAAGAACCATTTTACTTGCCAGCTTGGGTTGTTGGATGCATCTGTCTTCTAGCAGTGGGAAACAAAAGTAGGGGAAGGGAAAAGTACTTCATGAAGGCCTCATTACTCTTCTTTTCAGTACTGCACATCAGCTCAATATGTTGCTTGCTGGATGTCTCCAAGACTGAGATTGCTTCAGTTTATTTTTAATACAGAATAAATCCTTGACCTCCTGCACGGATAGGAGAGAGTGTCTAGGTAGTTTGTGCTGTAATCCTTGGTTTGCAGTTTTCAGTCTTTCCAATAACCTGCTAGTTTTATCTCAACCCCTCATTCTTCTTTGATACCTGCCTAGTACCTTCAGCACTGAGTCTTCAAAGGGTTCAGTAGCTTCCTTAATTATATACATCTCTGCATTCAAATGGTAATAATGGTTTATAATGACTACAAGTTTAGATGTATCAAAAATTATGATGGAGGAATTACTAAACAATTCTGTATAATCCTTCACAAAAAGGTGATTAGAGGAATATTTTAAATAATTTAATTGCCAAATGCTATGTCTCGATTCTTTGTCCTCTATAATTCAAGTGTTGGAAAATTAATACCCAAAGTTGTACATTAATTGTATTTGTGAGACCATTGAGAGGTGACTGTGTTATAGAAATTTTTTCTCTCATGAATGGATTAAAAGATTAATGGGTGGTTGAAGATGTGAGTTAATTATCGTAAGAATTAGTGTGTTATAAGAGCCAGTTGGGCCATCTCTTATGAGCCCCCTTTCCATGTAATGCCCTGCACTGCCTTGGCACCTTGAAGAGTCCTTACTAGAAAGGAAGCCCTCAGCATAGGACCAACACTTGAACACATAGGCACAGGTAAAAACTTTCTCAACAAGACCTCAAAAGCACAAGCAACCCTCAGGAAGATCAATACATGGGATTGCATTAAACTGAAGAACTTTTGTGCAGCAAGGGAAACTATCAAGAACCTAAACAGACAGCCTAAAGAGTGGGACAAGATTTTTCCCAGTTACTCTTCGGATAGAGATCTAATATCTAGGATATACAAAGAACTCAAGAAAATCATAGCTAAGAAAGCAAATAACCCAATCAAAAAATGGGCAAAGGATCTAAATAGACACTTCACAAAAGAAGAAATACAAATGGCCAATAAATGTATGAGGAAATGTTCCACATCATTATCAATCAGAGAGATGCAAATCAAAACTACCTTGAGATTTCACCTAACTCCAGTCAGAATGGCAATCATATAAAACACGAACAACAACAACTGCTGGCAAGGATGTGGAGAAGTAGGAACTCTAATACACTGTTGGTGGGATTGCAAACTAGTGCAACCACTGTGGAAAACAGTATGGAGGATCCTCAGACGTATGGGAATGAACCTACCATATGATCCACAATATCACTTTTGGGTATCTACCCAAAGGAATGGAAACCAAACTATCAGACCAACACATGTGTATCTATGTTTATAGCTGCACAATTCACAATAGCCATACTATGGAACCAGCCAAGATGTCCATCGACAGATAAATGGATTACAAAATTATGGGATATGTACACAATGGAATTTTACTCAGCCATAAAGAAGAACAAAATCATGTTCTTTGTAGGGAAATGGAGGCAACTGGAAAACATTATGTTAAGTGAGATTAGCCAATCACAAAGAGTAAAGAAACATATGTTCTCCCTAATATGCGGATGCTAGGGAGAAGATGGAGCATAGGAGGGTCTCCAGATGAAAAAGGAGAGACCCTCGAAAGCAAAGAAGTTGATTTAACCGAAGGGGTTGGACGGGGGCGGCACAATAATGTATATCAAAGTCACTCACTAAACTGAACTTGAGAGGGAGGGAGGGCAAGGGAGCGGGGTGGGAATTTGTTAGGTACAAATTGATAACATTATATGTGCTCATAATTTTCATTTGACCCCTTCCCCAAAAAATTAAAATAAAAAAAAATAAAAACATGAAAAAAAAAGGAAGGAAGCCCTCACCAGATGTATTCCGTTGACTTCCCAATCTCCAGATCTGTATAAAAATAAATTTCTACTTTATAAGTTAACCAATCTCAGACATGCAGTCACAGCAAAAGAAAATGGACTAAAACACCAAACAACTTGAATTGATATATGAATAATTGTAAAACTCTTATTAAATGACATTTGTCATTTTTCATTGGTGAAAAGTAGTTTAAAATCAATTACAGTTATCATAGGATGGCAGCTATAATAATTTTGCAGTTGTATAATTTTGCATGGTTTCAATTTTTCTATACTTTCCATCTTTTTATGTTGGATTTTTCATATCCATGTCATTAAAACAAGACAAGAAAACATTATTACATAAAATTCAATCTAGAGACAAGTATTTTGAAAAACATTAGCATCGTGTTGATATAAAATATCCCTTGCTAGAATTACTTGTAGTTATATTCCTAAGAGATTGTTAAGGCATGTCTAAGAAGCCAATTTTCACAAAGAACAAGATGACATATAGAGTACGACAATGAGTAAAAATTTGGGAAAATAAATACAGATATTTACAGGAAAGTTACAGCCCACTAGTGCATTCTGAAAAGGGAAGAAGAAAATATTTGACATTAGGATGTTATAGCAGATGAAGGAAGAGGCTAGCTAAAGTATAGATATATCCTCTTCAAAGTTAACTCTTACTGCTACATTCTTTTTATACCTTTTATATGCTATCCTATAGCTTAGTCTTTGATTGCATTAGGGCTTACATCAGAGCTAATCAGAGCATTTGATGTCAAATAGTACTCCTGGTTTCTTTCAGACAGTCACACCAAGGTCACAAAATGGGAATGGCAGAAGAATTAAACTTAAGAGCTGTGGTCAGTCCATTAACCAACCCACTCAATTTTGGAACTCCACTCTCTTATTTCTTAATATCCGTTACTTAATTTTGATCTGAATGACACTTAAACATTAATCTTTTTGACTGTATGACAAGACTATCTTGATAGATATCCTCCTATTTAAATTCTTCTTTTTCATACTTTGTTGATCTCAAAATTGTCTTTCCAAGTTCAATGATGATATAGGTTTCTGGTATTTGATCACGCTTTCTGCTTTTGCTTGTGGCATCTGACCTCCCCAAATCAATTTTCAGAGACCCTGATCTCTTCCTGTTGGCTTGTATTATTTAAAAATAATTAGAAGATTCCATTTAAGAAAGTCATCTTGGGAAAATATATAATGTCAGACAACATAAAATTTTAGCAAATCTATTCCCACCATGCTAAGGGGATTCTATCTTAGTGTATATCACCTTAATTGAGAGATCATTTAAAAATACATACATATGTTATTTATTTGTGATTAGGTATTCTAGATATATTTATTTTGTACTCTCTTTTATTATGCATGTGGTGTGTGTGTGTGTGTGTGTGTGTGTGTGTGTGTGTGTGTGTGTATTACTGAGGAGTAAACCCAGGGACATTATACCTTTGAGCTACACTCCCAGCCGTTATTATTTTTTATTTTGAAACAAGGTCTCTTTGGGCTGCTGAAAGTCTTGCTATGCTGCTGAACCTGCAATCTTCCTGTCTCAGCCTCCTAAGTGCTCATATTATAGGCATGCACTGCTTGTACTCTTAATTAATGTTTAATAGTATCCACTAATGTGAACATGGTCATTTACAGTATGTCTTTATTCAATGAATTATAATTCTTTAACATAAGATTACACTATCCATTTTCAGTTTAATCAAACACTTAATTTGGTCATTATTCTTACTTTTAATTTAAATAAAATCACCAAATATTAATAGAACTTGGCAAACACATGGAACATTTAAAATTTTCGTGGTTGTACTAAAACTGTTTGAGAACAATGTCTGTACAAACACTTTATATTATTTTCTTGAAATGCTTGGTCAACAAAGCTGTGTATATTTTAATTGACAACAAGAAATAATATGCTTTAATAAATAAACTTGTTCAGAGCACTCATTTTTTAAAATAATAGATACTTCTAGATTTCCAGAAATGTGATCTCACAGAAACTGCTCCAAGATTGAAGCTTTTTTTTTTTTTAAATTTGGGAACATTTGCTCTTGACTTCTTGGTCACTCACACAAAGAAGAGAGCAACAAATTGAGCCCTGTGTTAACACTGTAAAAGTTGTATTGCTACAGGGAAACATCCACCTTTTGTTCTGAGATATCCATCATAGAACATTCTACTTTTATGTATATCACTTTTAAGGATAGTTTCTCATGGTAGGCTTAAAGGCACCCATTAGACTCAAAAGGAATAAAAGGTCTGAAAAAATAACTAGTTCATTTTTTTGCCTCCAAGCTGCTAGAGTGAAAAACTATCCTAGCAAACATCATCATTCTTCATGAAACCAGTACAAAAATTACAAAAGAGCTGCCTATGAAAAAGAGGCAATCCAAGACTCATTATCTCTCTAAAATACACATGTAATTGAATAAATAAAAGGGTAAACTAATACTACCATAGTATGTCTTTGGGACTGTTTGGGGGGAATTTTTTGTACTTGGTACTAGGAATGTAACCCAGGGGAGTTCTACCTCTGAGCTGCACCCCCAGTTCTATTTTATTTTTTATTTTGAAACATAGTCTCACTAAGTTACTGAGGGCCTCACTAAGTTGCTGAGGCTGGTCTCAAAAACAGGATCCTCCTGTCTCAGCCTCCCAATACTGAGATTATAGGCATGTGCCACCACACCCAGCTCCTTGAGTCTTTTCTAATGAAACACATAAATGAGAGACAAGAAGAAAAGTAGAATATGATTATGGTAAGAAAATGCTGAGATTTACATAAAGTAGCTAAATATATAGGTTACCTGTCTTCTATTTGGTTTCTTAGAATTTTACAAATCAGTGAGGCAGAGCACATGTGATTATTAGACATATAATGACTCTTGGTAGTAAGGAACCTCCTTTTCCCTACATTGGTATATCCATGTAGAGGCATAATGATTAAAATAATCTTAATGTTATTCATCCTATTTTTTACTCACTCAGAAAGAGGATAGAACTAAAAGAATGGTTTACCTGATTATTTGGTTTGGGGGAAAAAAAACTGAGGTTAGTCCTTGTCTTTTTTTTTCAGCCATGCTTAGTTGCAGACAAAAAAAATATCTGGTGTGTTCTTTACATTGTGGCAAGTTTGGTAGTGTGTTAGTCGGTTTTGAATTACTTTGACAGACTACCTAAGATAAATCAACTTAAAGGAAAGATGGTTTATCCTGGCTCATGGGTTCCAAGTGAAATGGTACATGGTCAGTCCATGGTCAATTGGCTCCATTGCTTTTTGGCTTGTGGTGAAGCAGAACATGGAAGAATATGTGGTGGAGAAAAGCTGCTTACCTTATGGTGGATAGGGAAGGAGAGAGAGAGAGAGAGAGAGAGAAAGAGAGAGAGAGAGAGAGAGAGAGAGAGAGAGAGAGAGAGAGAGAGAGAGAGAGAGAGAGACAAAGGAAAAATATATCCTTTAAGGTCATGCCCCAGTAACCCACCTCCCTCCACTAGTCCCCACTTCCTAAAGTGTCCACCACTTCCAAATAGCCCACTAGGCTATTAACTTTTCTAAGCTAATCCCACAAACCAATCCCAAAGGCTTCTAAACTACATGATAAGATATAGTCACAACACAATCTTCACTTCTTGGTACCAAGTTTCTGTGTTAGGCAGCTTTGTGCCACTATAACAAGACACCTGAGATAAATGAAGTTAAAGGAGAAAAGGTTTATTTTGGATCCTGGTTTCAGAGGCTAAGCAAGCAGTGAGTGAAGGGAGAAGGGTCCAGAGACAAATATAGTTTTCAAGGGCATGCTCCCAATAGCCCACTTCCTCCACCTCATCTACCTCCTAATCTGCTTACCACCTACCAATAGCCCAGTAAGCTATATATGAATAAGTGAATTAGTCCACTCATGATGTTGGATCCCTTGTTATCCCATAACTTGCCAAATAGCTCACTTCTGAACCCCGTTGCTTTGGGGACCAAGGTCATTGCATAAGCTTTTTGGAGACATTTAAGAGCCAAACCATAGCTGGTAGGATAGGTAGACTTTGTCCTTCAATTTAGTGCTTACCATATCTAAATGAAAATATTTGGGGGGGAAAAGGGGTACAGTGGAGAATATTAGAAAGCCCATTTGTTCAGGAATCTAATGACATATTCTTGTATTTGCTCAGTAAAAATACTATATACTAATTTCTGTCTGTCTGATTCCTATACAGGAGTACCCTTTTATCCATAGCTTTACTTAATGTGATTTCAGTTATGTGTGTCAAACTGCAAACTGAAAAATTCGAGAAATATACAACTTTAAATTTTAAATAATTTTTATTACAGCATATTATTATAATTTTCATCAGTTATTATTAATCTCTTATTATGCTCATTTTATAAGTTCAATTAAATTGCTTTTAGCATAGGCATGTATGCATAGGGGGAAAACATACCATATATAGAGTTCAGCACTATTTATGGTTTCAGGCATCCACAGAGGGTGTCTTAGAACACATCTTCCATGAATAAAAATAATTTCTGCATATTTCTAGTGATATTGAAATTTGGAAGGAAATAGGAAATATATTTACAAGTCTCTCTGTGTAGCCTAGCATTAATTGAAAGGTTAATATTTTTTTACATTGTATTCTATGGCTTTTAGACATTCTCTCATTTAAGCTTCCAAAATAATTTCTTATGTAAGTACTATAAGTTCCATCATCTTATAGATCAGATTACTTGAAAGTCAAATAATAATCACAAGGTTGCATGGCTAGGAAGTGATGGCAACCAGCCCTCTGAAGTTCATGCTTTTAGTTACCATACTGTTGATATGAAGAGGTTGTTATCTTTCTATAGAGGGGATGGGGGAGAGTTCATTATTCTCTTCAATATTTTCTATCTACTATAATCTCATTCCTAATATGAAAAAGAGAGAACTTTGCTTCAATTCAGTGTTTTCTCTCATAAGAAAACTTACCACCCAGTCTCTTGTTTTCTTATATCTTACAGAAGTTAAACTTAGAGTAGCCTTTAAGAGTAGCCTCTGCATCACTATACCTGACTTCAAGCTGTACTACAAAGCCACAGTAATAAAAATAGCATGGCATTGGCCCAAAAACAGACACATAGACCAATGGAGCAGAATAGAAGACTCAGAATCAAATGTGCACACTTACAGTCAATTGATTTTTGACAGAGGAACCAAAAACATACATTGGAAAAAAGATAGCCTCTTTAATAAATGGTGTTGGAAAAACTGGTTAACCATATGCAGAAAAAATGGAAATAAACCTCACTTTCTCACCCTGCACAAGAGTCAACTCAAGGTGGATCAAAGACCTGGAAGTCAGGCCAAAGACCTTGCAGCTACTTGAAGAGGGCATAGGGCCAACATTTCGACTCATAGACATAGGTAAAAACTTTCTCAACAAGACCCCAAAGGCACAAGCAACTCAAAGGAAGATCAATACATGGGATTACATTAAACTAAAGAGCTTCTGTGCAGCAAAGGAAACTATCAAGAACCTCAACAGAGAGCCCACAGAATGGGAGAAAATTTTTGCCAACTACTTCTCCAATAGAGGACTAATATCTAGAATATACAGAGAACTCAAGAAACTCACAGTTAAGTAAACAAATAACCTGATCAAAAAATGGACAAATGATTTAAATAGACACTTCACAAAAGAAGAAATACAAATGGCTAATAAATGTATGAGGAAATGTTCAACATCATTAGCAATCAGAGAGATGCAAATCAAAACTAATTGAGATTTCACCTAACCCCAATTAGAATGGCAATCATCAAAAACACAAACAACAACAAATGCTGTTGAGGGTGTGGAGAAGTGGGAACCCTAATACATTGTTGGTGGGATTGCAGATTAGTTGCAACCACTTTGGAAAACAGTGTGGAGGATAATTAGACAAATGGGAGTGAACCTACCATATGATCCAGTAATACCCCTTCTGGGTATCTACTCAAAAGAATGGAAACCAAACTATCAGACTGACACATGTGTATCTATGTTTATAGCTGCACAATTCACAATTGCCAAACTATGGAATCAGCCAGGATGTCCATCAACAGATGAATGAATTACAAAACTATGGGATATGTACACAATGGAATTTTACTCAGCCATAAGGAAGAACAAAATCATGTCATTTGCAGGGAAATGCATGGAACTAGAAAACATTATGCTAAGTGAGATTAGTCAGTCACAAAAAGTAAAAAAATCGTATTCTCTCCTTAATACGTGGAAGCTAGGGAAAAAATGGGATGTAAGAGGGGCTCTAGACAAAGAAGGAGAAACCTTAAATGAGCAAAGAAGGTGACTTAACTGAAGGTGATGGGGGGAGAGGGAAACACCTTAATGCACATGAGGTACATTTTCAAACATAACAAAGTCAACCACTAAACTGAAGGTGTCTTAACTGAAGGTAATGGGGGTGGCAAACACCCTAATGCACATGATGTACTTTCACAAGCATATCAAAGTTAATCACTAAACTGAACTTGAGAGAAGGAAGGAGGGGGGAGGAAATGGGGCAAGATTTGGGTAAGAGTTAAATGAGAGATGTGTGCATGTATGCCCCTACCAGCTTGTACCTAACAAAGATGTATGATTACAATGCTCCAATAAATAAATAAATAAAATAACTAAAGATGTTTTGCATATATGTTTAATTTCTTACTATATATAGAAAAGAGGTTGATTCTAACATCTCACTTCGATAAATTTGTTGTATGACCATAATACACATAAACTCTGGAAACTTACCATGCACTCAAAAAGAATGATAGTGAGAATGAAAAATAATATTTTAATGTATTATGGACATTAATTTGACCTTGTAAGCTCTCCCTAATATGAGGAAACTAGGGAGAAAGTGGTTCATAAGAGGGACTCTAGACGAAGGAGAAACTTTAGATGAGCAAAGGTGACTTAACTGAAGGTGATGGGGAGGGGGGTAGGGAAACACCCTAATGCACATGATGTACTTTCACAAACATCAAAGTCAATCACTAAGCTGAACTTGAGAAGGAGGGAGGGCGAGGGAGTGGGGCGGGAATTGGGGAAGGGTTAAATGAGAAGTGTGTGCATGTATGTCTCTACGAGTTAGTACCTCACAAAGATGTATGAATGTATGATTACAATGCATCAATAAAGAAAGAGTAGCCTCTAAAGAAGTTCCAAAGAAACAAAGCAACAGTTCAAAATGGCAGTAGTCATTGCAGGTGCCAGTGAGGTGATGGGCAATATTGCGTTGGCAGGTTACCTATTTCTTCTCTATGCACAAAGGCTATTGAGATTGTAAAGGGCAGCCTGTCCTTTTATTTCAAAGGCTAAAAAGCTATGGAATTATTTATCATAAAACAAACAAGGACATCAAACTAAAAATGATATTTTTTCCTGAAATCCTTAAATTGATGTGCCATCCCAAGTTTTTGCATTAAATCTGCACATAGAAACAGTATCTTTGTCCATCCTGACAAAAAATGAACTACATGATTTTTTTCATAACTTTACAAGAAGCAAGTCTTAGTCATTAGCTTGCTACTATTGTACTAGCCAGACAATTTATTGTCAAGCACTGTCAGTAGGAAAAAAAAATCTACTTTTTCTAGGCATTCTCTATGGCACTGACATTTACTCAGAGTAAATCTAACATGGATTGGCTCAGCACAGCTCAAGATGACAGACGTGACATTTACTCCTGCCATACTTTAACCAATATCATGATGTTAAGGTCTGGAATGTCCCATGGAATTGGTGAAATATATTATCAAAACTAACGGATAGTCTATTTACCTCTTTGCTAAGTCCTGAGAAGAAATAAATTACAGACTTGTCTGTTGGTGTAGTGTGGGAGAGAAAATCCAATGAATTAGAATATATTTTCTTACAGTTTCCCCAGATATTTGGATTCATTGATAGCTTTATATTTCCATTCATGTCTATGAATTGATTAGCCTCTAATAAACTACTTCTCACTTCCATGGGTGCTGCTTTAATCATGCTGAACTGTTATGCATTTAGTAACCAAAGGAAAGATTTATATATGACTACATTAGAGCAAAGTCCTCTCTCTCAATGTTGCTTTCTCACACTATCTCACCTTTTCCCTTCACAAACGCACATTTTTTATAACATGGTACATATTTTCAGTAAACATGCCTTAAATTAAATGTATTCTTCTTGATACTTCCTTTACAGATTTTGATATACATATATATATATACACATTTCTTAAAAATTAAGCTCATTTTTTCTAAAAGCTTTAAAACATTATATGCTTAACATGTTATGCGGGAAAGGGGATATATTGTTTAAAGGGTACAAGGTTTCAGTTAGACTGGAGGAATAAGTTTTAATGTTCTATTGCATTGCATGATAAACATAGTAAAAATGTATTGTGCATTTCAAAAATGTTAAAAGACTTGATTTTAATATTATCACTATAAAATGATAAGTTGGTGGGGTGATGGATATGTTAATTAGCTTAATTAAATTTTTCTAAAATGTATACATAAATTATTACATTGTACTCCATAATTATATACATTTATTGTTCATTATTTATAAATATAAAGTAATGCAATGTGGGTTACATGTTAAATATTACTTTAACTATAACCCTACTCAGTGGATAACTATAAATGAAAATCTGATCTCTTCTTCATTCTTAGAAAATATTTTTTTAATTTAGCCTCATAGATGGGGTTTGATCATGGTTTCCAGCCCTCATAATTACTTCTTTCTCGTTATCATAGATGATATATGTCTACATTTACATTTCACCTCTCACTCAAAAAAATGCACACAAGTACCTTTCTTTTAAAGTATTTTCAAAGCCATGGTCTTATCTTCATGTAGATATAAATAAACTTATCCACTATCCCAGTGATCTTGGCCATATTAACTGATTAATACTGTGAGTGATACTGATTCTATGTATTAATTAATTTTGCAAAAAGCAGTACTTAACTTTCTTTCTTTGTATTTATAAATTCAATGACATATTGACTTTATTGACAATTTTATGTATGTATATATAAAATTGTCAATATATATATATATATATATATATATATATATATATATATATATATATATATGGCAGGAAACAATGCATTCTTCCCTGGTTAGCGAAGTACAGTAGGTATATTGAGAAGGAACAGAATTATTCCCCCAAATTAAGAAAATTCTTTGGCCAATAGAAATTTATTTTTTAGTTTCGAATATTAGCTTCAATTTCATGGTATAGTTGTGGATTCAAACTGCAGGTATTAGCTAGAAGTTTCTAGAAAAAATTGGTTCACATTTATTGACATATCTTTATATCACTACAAAGAGTTGCTTCATATATTGTCATAGTTTGTTCTTTAACCTTTCACACATTATACAGTATCATTTAGCTTTATAATTTTCAACAATAACCATATTTAGAGCACAATGACACTATAGAAAACCATTAGTACTTATAGAAGCCAAATCAGTCCATTTTGCACTATAATCTTCTTATGACACTCAGCTTCATCTTTTCCAAATGACAGGTATCCGGATTTATAACTCAGTTTTATCTCCAAGGCTGCATTGTAAAATATTTCTATCATTTACTTTACTTCCTTTTTATCATTATGTAAATCATCCACTTGTATGGCCTTATCTTCTGTGAGCTCCATGAAAAATGAGCCAACTCTCATGTGACATTATGTTTACTAACTCTAGTAATTTTATTATTTTTTTATGATCTTAGCACAGAGAATGGAATCCGAGGTCATTTTTTTCTCTGAGCTAAACCCCTAGCCCTTTTAACATTTTATTTTGAAACAGGGTATCACTAAGTTGATGAAAGTCTCACTAAGTTGCAGAGGCTAAACTCAAACCTACTATCCTCTTGTCTCAGCCTCCCAAGTGCTAGGATTACAGGTGTGCACCACCATGGCTGGTTTAGGCATTTAGTCTTTAAACAAGAAGTTACACTTAGTACCTATGATCCAACCACTATCCCCTATACCCAACTTCATAGATAAATAAATAATAGATTAGGAAAAGCTAAGATAAATAGAAATATGGAAAGATGAGATAGAATGGAAAAAGGGGACTTTGGGAAGGAGAAGGCATAAAGTTTAAGAATAAAGGTAATCCACCAGACATGGTGGCAAATGCTTATAATCTTAGTACTTGAAAAACTGAGATAATAGGGTCACAGATTCCAGATGAGCCTCAGCAATTTAGGGAGACTCTCAGCAACCTAGCAAGACCCTGTTGCGAAACAAAAAATGAAAGGTTTGAGAGTGTAGCTCGGAAGTAGAATGCCCCTGGCTTCAATCACCAGTAACACACACACACACACACACACACACACACACACACACACACACACAGATGGTAATTCTTTGGTAAACTTTTGAAGACCCAATGAGTGTTTACATAGAAGAAGCAACGTTTAATTCCACATGGCAAAAAAATAAGGAAGAGAAGTAAAAAATTTAAAATAATGTTTTAAGTACAAGCAAATTTGCTCTCACCATTCCTTTTTGTTTCTATATGGCTACAGAAATATAGGACCCTTCAATCAACCGATTTTTCTATATGTCTCAGAGAGTTATGAGATACATTTGTCTATACTTCATTATGTGAAGTAATGTTCTCAAGGTACTTGCACTATCTGAGAGAATTTATTTCAGGTCATTCCAGTTATAACTTTCTGATACATGTTACAACGTGAATGAACTTTTGAAATAAATTACAGTATGCGAAACAAGACAAACACAGGCCCCCTCTTTTAAGTTTTGTGTGGTAAGACTGGATTCAAATGCTGACTCTTTTCTGGGTTTTAAATCTGCCAGCCACTGGACCATATCTATACCACTGTGTGTCCTGGCCCTCCAGCTTGCTTACTACAGATCTTGGGGACTATTAGCCCCCATAGTCACTTTCACCAATTGCTTATTGTTGAAATCAGCATTCTCACTGCCATCATTGAAACACTGACACACAAAACTTAAAAGAGGATTTATTGGGGGTCACAGTTTCAGAGGTTTTCAGAAGGCTAGTTCTGAAGCATACATGAGACCAGAAGTAACAGGCTGTTCAAGGGACCATTGCTCTCACAACAGGGAGGTAAGAAGCAGAGAGAGGGGAGGGGGCCCATGGATATATATAGTCCCCACCACCACACTCCCATGACCCACCTTCTCCATCCTTGCTGCACCTGCCTACACTACCACCTAATACACCCATTCAAATGATTAATCTAAGTCAGGCATGTTGGTGTATGCTTTAATCCCAGTACTCGGGAGGCTGAGACCGGAGGACCTGGGTTTGTGGACAGCGCCTCAGCTACTTAGTGAGGCTCTCCGCAACTTAGTGAGACCCTGTTTCAAAAATAAAAAAATAGGATTGGGAGTGTATCTCGGAGGTAGAGTGCCCCTGGGTTCAATCCCCAGTAATTGGTAATCTACCAATTACCAACGGATTCATTTATTTCACCTCTGAACATTTTTATATTGCTGTTAAATGAGTTTTTTCCAGGAGATACTCTATATCCAAACCATAACATTTCTAATAAATTTATTTCTATATATGTATGTCTTATTTTCTGTTTTTGTAGAACTCTGGATAATACAATCACTGAGACACAGGAAAATTTATAAAAGAGCTTTCAGAACAAAATAATCAGGTCACCCAGAAGAGAATAAGTGATTTAAGAGACTGGATTCTAGAGCCAGGAAGCCAGAATTAAACTTTATTTCCACTGCTTTTAGCTCTGTGGCTTATTTACCTCTCTATGACTCCATTTCCTCATTAGTAAATTGTAATGCTATTAGTATTTCCTTTGCAAGGTGCTTATAAAGATTAAATGAGTTAATGTTTCTAAATGACTTAGAACATTACTTTACACATAGTGACCTGTATGTAACTATTTATTATATACTAATAACATGATATTATATGGTTAAACAGTAGCACTGAATGCAATGAATCAACACAATAGAAATATTAAAATAATGAATGGAAAGAACTTTGAACTTAGACTTTTATATTTACACACATTTTCATTTATATGTAAAGGCATAGTAAAATGTTCCCAGACAGAGAAGTCCCAAGAAGGTTTGCCACATTTCCACAGTTACAGAGAATTACTAACATTTACAGTTAACTCCATTAACATTGCAGTTACATTTTCAAGTTACAGAGAAATAAATTCAAAAGATGTTGCTAACACCTTCTCCAAGGTACAACATTTTCTCTTTTAGAGTGACTGCTGCAGGTCAGATATAAGAAGCGTGTTTTGCTGGCTAAGAAGGGAAGCAGAAAGGAAGAAATAGATAAAAGGAGGGTCTACATTGAATTTAATAAAGTGTTCTCTTTTTTAATGTACAGCCCCTCAAAAACAGCTACTGAAATTATGACTTCATGAGTTCAAATCTGCCTAAACTGGTTACTTTGGTAGAAATTTTTTGTATGGCATTTCAGTGAAATTTTGACAAAAATTATAGTAAACAATACAGTTGATTGAGTCAATGTATACAAACATGACTATATAATCAATTGACATACTTTAAAAAGAAATAAATGTCTTTTTTATAATGAATTAGTGGCAGCTGCATTTTACCTCATAATTAACCTAATTCATTATGTGAAAGGCTCCAGAGTTATGCCAGTTTTTTTGACTTGAAGTAAATGATCAAAAGCTATATAATTTATTTTCAAGTCTTTCAAAACAGTTCTTAGATACCTTTTAGAAAGGCAGAGGTACTATCCTATTTATCTGTATCTTAATTACTATACTTGCATGTAAGATATTATTGTCAAAATTCTTTTATGTCTTCATGAGGCTTAATTATTTGAGCTTATTTACTAAATTTTGTTTAAGGTTATAGACTAAAAGTTTACTGCTCATCAAGATTTAATGTAATCAAGTTATACATGGAATTTGTGGGAGATCAGCAATTATCAGCCGTGCAATCAAAATTAAAATGAACATTATTACTTGTAGAAAACTTGAATATTGTCAATGCAAATTTTTGGCTAAAACATTTTTTGTTTAAAACTAACTCAAATAAAAAAGCATTTAACATTTGTAAATGTCCATATCTATTCATATAGAAAAAATATTCTGTTCATGGAAAAAATGCTATGGCATATTTTTCAAAGGGCCTCAATATATGCCAGATAAATAGAAGAAGGAGTAACGAACTGCACACAAGAGAATAGACAGTAAATTTGCTCTGAATATTTCCTGATAAGGTATGTCAATTTTTGACAGATGCGAATGTTGGCTAATCCAGTAAAGGAAACTTTTCAAAGAAGCTTCAGATAATTATGCCTGTGTGAAGTGAAAAGATTGCTGCTCTCTTGATAACCAGTCTCCTACTTGGATATTTTCAAATTGTTGGTATTCACAAATGATTCTAAAGAACCAAGAAAAAAAGTTTTGTGTATTTTTGAAAACTAATATCACTTCTTCCCAGTCAGATCATGTGTGTAGTATGAATAATGTCAACAATGTCAAAATTCAAAGTAGAGAATGCTGTGCAAAATAGGAAAAAGTTGAATATATGACATCTAGCCATTTCCTGGAACCTAAATTAACTTGAAGAAGGGCTTTCTTCCCTTGTTTCAGTTGAACTTATTTTTAGAATCAAATAAAATCAAATTCAAAGCAATCGTTTTTGGAGTGTTCAGTTTTAATAATAGGTGCAGAAAAAGAGAACAGGTCAGAACTAAATGGAATCTAATGAACAACCACTATCTAAATAATGTTTCTTGGCTATGTAAAGGTAATGCATTGTTCAGTTTCAACTAATACTGACATACAAGGAGTAACAGTCTCTTTCTTCTCCAGTACAAACTACTTAAAAGCAAGGAAATTTCCATTAAATGTCTATAATGGATATTTCCTTTGGAATAATTTGGGAAATGATATACTTGGTGCATTCTGATTAATTGTAGAAGCGATTGAATTATAAATGGACAACGGATAATCTGGTTAAAGGCCTAGAAAGAAAAGGACTAGATGGCTAAAGAAGAGAACCTGTGGTAGAGGCATGTGAACTAACATATGGGATGGGCAAACAGTATTAAGACTTAGAGAACACTTGTTAACACCTATCATGGAAGAGGTACTGAAAATCCAAGTGCAAGACATTCTTGACCAAGCCAAGAATAGGGATACTCAACTGTAATTTTAGTATTTGGGAGGCTGAGATGGGAGAATTGCAGGTGTAAGGCCAGCATCAGCAACTTAGTGAGACTATCAGTAATTTTGTGAGACCCTGTTTCAAAATAAAATAATAACAAGGGCTAGGGGTAAAGCTCAGAGGTAGAATGTCTCTCGATTCCATTTCCAGTACCAATAATGAAATTCCCTACCAATTGATGTTCAACAGCCTTTATCACTGGTTACTATAGAACTAGAAAAATGAGTGCATAAATGGAGTGGCCATGAGGGAAGATGTGGTGCATTTATGTATCAAAACTATCAAGTCAGCTGGGTGTGGTGGTGCATGCTTGTAATCCCAGTACTTGGGAGGCTGAGACAAGAGGATCCCAAGTTTGCAGCTAGCCTCAGCTACCTAGTGAGGCCCTCCACAACTTAGTGACAGCTTGTTTCAAAATAAAGAATAAGAAATAGGGCTGGGGTGTAGCTTGGAGGTAGAATGCCCCTGAGTTCAGTCCCCAGTACCCCCTCCCCAGAAAAAAACTATCAACTCTCAGTTGCAAAGGTCGATTTAGCTAGTGCTACCTCTAACTGTCCCTCATATCAGCAACAGAGAAAAATGATGAGTCCCTCAGAAAGAACTATTCTTCAAGGATATCAACTGACCATGCAATGGCAAGTTGATTACATCAAGGTCTTTCTATCCTGAAAGAGTCAGAGATTAGTCATTGCATAGCTAGGAACCACAGCCAGAACCACTATCTGGGAATACCTCATTCACAGCAATGGGATCCCACTTAGCTTAATATTCTACCAAGGGAACTAATTTATTGTGAAAGAGATATAAAAGTGGGTCCATGGGCATGAGATCACTGATCAATATTATTCCACACTGCACTATCTAGAAACAACCCACTTGACAGAGTCTTGAAAGGGCTTTCAGAGCATAATTGAGGTACTAGCTCGGAAAGGAAGACTCTCAAGTGATGTGGCATTAAATCAAAGAACTCTATGATGATGTGCCCTCAATAGGAAAAATAGGAATCTGGGACACAAGATATGGCAGGAGGATGGAGCCATTCATGGTCAATATAAAGACTCACTGGAGAATTTTGTGTTTCTTCTACTTGCAACTTCAGGTTGGTGGTCCTGGTTTGGGCAACACGACAAAGTTCTCATTGAAACACAACTCAGAGCTGCCTTGGGGCATTTGGGACTCTGCATCCAGTAATCAATATGGTAAAAATAGTCATTTTAGTAACAAGAAGGAATATGTGTGACACCCAGGTGGTCCCTCTGAATGGCTTTTGGTACTTTCTCACCCCAATATAAATATAACTGGACAAGTATAGCCTCCCAGCATGTGAAGGTTATGATTACTAGGGATTAAAAACTCTAAGCAGTGAAGATTTGGGCCATACCACCAGGTGAGCCACCAAGACCTACTAAGATGATAATGGGGTGTGAGGGAACATTCTAATGCACAATGTAGGAGAAAAGGAAGAAAATGAGTATCAATTGTGCCACCAAGACCAACAGTGGTTACAATAACTACAGTTCATTCCATTAACCTCCTTCTTCTAACTTGCCCCTAGGAGAAACTACTCTTTTAATGAGATTATTGTGTGCACCACCACACTCTGCTTATTTCTGGCATTTAGTCAAAGGATAAAAAGAAAATTTCCTTCTAAAACACAGAAATAAAAAAGAACATTAATCAAACTATCCAGATAATTAGAGAATATTCAGAGTGATTTCATCATGGTTAAGTTCAGGCTAAATCATAGAATTCTAAGAGTTCATGTTTTCATTTACTCACATGGCCTTCCTGCTAGGGTTTGAGTATGTTTTACAAGGGGGGCTTTCCATGGTGAATAATTATACAATTCTGACAGCAATACTACAATGACTAATTGTCCCTTATTATTTATTCTCCACTCTTTTCAATGTTACTGATTTTTAGCAGAGCACATGGTTAGTCTGAATATATATCTATGTATCTACATATCTATGTATCTGCATATCTATATATCTACATATCTATATATCTATATATCATCTATATATCTATATATCTTCCTTTGCTGGAATTTATAATACCAATTTCTGGCCAAAGAGCTATAAGCAGATATGTCTGCAAATTCTGAATAATGCTTGAAAGGAATAAGTGTGCCCATATGTTTTGTTCTGAACGTCTGTGTCCCCTTCCTCTCAATTTATATATTAAATCCCTAATCCCCCATTGTGATATTAAGAGGTGAAGACCCTGAAAAGTAATTAGGTTTAGATGAGGCCACGATTTTGAATGACTAATGTCATTATGGAGGGACTCAACTCTCATGACCTGTCTCCAAAGTCCCCAACTTCAAATATTATCACATTGGGATTAAGATTTCAACATAACAAATTTGAGGAGGACAGGGACGTTCTGTCAATAGCAGAGGCTATAACTCTGATGACTTGCTGACATTATAGCACCAGCATTGCACTCCTACCACTATACTTTTGAGAGAAAATAAAACTTTTAATATGTCAACATTTTCATCCATAAACAGTGTGAACTATCAAAATGATCAACACATTTTTTCTTTATGGCAATTATAATGCTAAGTGTTTTTATATACATTATCTTACTTCTCTTCCAAGACAGTTATTTTAGCTTTGTTGTATTTATGAGGAAACAGAGACTTAAAGAAGTTAATAAAAATGTCTAAAGCAACACAGCGTATAACTAGATGTGTAGTTTTCTTTTTTTATAATAGTAAACATATTACTATATTAACTGTTTTCAGATATACAGTACAATAGTTTTAACCTCAGTCATGTACTTCATTAGTGATGTTTTGGTCAGTAATGAATTACAATAGAGATCCTGTAGATTATAATAAAGCTAAAATTTTTCTATTGCCTTTATTTTTACTGTACCTTTTCTGTGTTTAGGTTTTTATGGATATACACTTACTTACCACCATTTTACAATTATCTACAGTAGTCAATATAGTAACATGTAATACAGGTTTGTTACCTAATAGCAATAAGCTTATATGATTAAGTGCATTGCAAGCTATACAATTTAGAATTGCATAAGTGCACTTCATATTTGCCCAACAAAGAAATTGTCTAGTAATAGATTTCTCATAATGTATCCCTTTTGTTAAGAAAGGCATGACCATTTATGCATATTGTTCAGTAGATCTCTAGAACTATTCACAAAACTGAAACTCTATACTTGTTTTACAAGGATACCCCAGTTCTCCATCTCTCTCCCACAGTGATTTTATTTTATATAATATATGTTTCTGGTTTGACTACTATAGTAGTATTGACCTTAATGAATGAATTAAGAAATATTGCCCCTGCTTCTCTTTTTTGAAGACATTATAAATAATCAATGTAATTTCTTCCTTAATTATTTTGTAGAATTCACCAGTGAATACATCTGGTTCTGGTGCTTTCTACTTTAGGTAGCTATCAGTTATTGATTCATTTGATTTAATAGATATATTCCTAATCAGATTGTCTTTTTCTCCCTGTGTAAATTTTGGTAGGTCGTCTTCCAAGACATCCATTTCAACTAGATTATCAAACTTGTTGGCACAGAATTATTCACAATACTTATTTATTATCCTTTTGTCATCCACGGGATCTGTAATAGTGGACCTTCTTTTATTTCGGATATGAGTAAATTATATTTCCTCTCTCTTTTTCTTAGTTAACCCATGAATAGGTATAATATATATTTTTTATAAAAACTATATTGACTGTATTTTGAAGCCCTAGCTAAAAGATGTCAGTTCCCTTCGTTGATGGGAAATTCAAGACCAAGTCATAGTCCCAACCCCTTGCTTATCAAGCTCTCACACTCTGTGCCACTATATATCTTCCATAATTGCCTCAGGGCCAGTTACTAGATAACCAGGGACAACTTCCAGGTGTCTCAGCCTACTGAAATTTTTCCAACTAACCAATCCTAAACCTCCTGTTTATATTGCCTTGCCCATTCATTCCATAGGAAACTACAATAAAGTGCTTATTTCGCCCACCTCCCCCCCCTCTCTTTCTTAACTAGCCCCAGTGCTTCCCCTGAGCACCCTTATATGGCACTATGTGTCCTCCATAAGTGACCAGTGAGTATACTCTGTAAAACTCTTTTCAGTTTCTCTCCCTTCACCTGTGTCTGGCCTTATCATAGCTCCAAAACAACATAGTTAAAACAAGACTTTTATTTAATTTATTGATCTTTTCAAGGAAATAGCTTTTGGTTCATTGATTTGCTCTATTGATTTCTTATTTTCAATTTCATTAATTTTTACTGTAAATTTTATTACATCTTCTATTCATTTTAAATTAAATTTGCTCTTTCTTTCTAGGTGAAGCCTAAATAATTTATTTTAGATCTGCATTTGATGCTATAAATTTTTCCCCAAGCAGTTTTTGCTGTGTCCCACAAATGTTGATAAGTTGTATATTCATTTCATTTACTTAAAAATATTTCTAAATTTCTCTTTAGTCATATCTTACCCATCAGAGCGTATATATATATATATATATATATATATATATATATATATATATATATATATATATTTACAAAGATCTTGTCTATATTTTGTAAGATTGTAACTAGATATTTTATAAGGGGGTATTAATGTAAATGGCATTGTGATTTTAAATTTAAAGTCCCACTCATTCATTGCTGGTATATAAGAAATGATTTATTTTAGTGTATTAACCTTGCATTCAAAACCCTTATATATTATATTAGGATTTTTGTTGATTCATTTGGAATTTATACATAGATAGACAATGCAACATCTGCAATCAGATAGTTTCCTTTCCTCCATCCCAATGTGTATGATTTTCATTTCCTTTTTTTGGATTGTGCATTATCTAGGACTTCCACTATAATGGTGAAAATAATGATGAAAGAGAACATACTTGCCTTGTTCCTAAACTTGGTGAGAAAACATTATATTCCTCAACTACTATTAACTCATGCTGAAGATTGGCTTGGGGATTTAACAAAATTCCTAGAGAAAGGAAGAAAAGATATTTGGAGACAATAACACAATTTAGTACTATCCACATTTGAACAAACTACAGTATTAATTTGGAGAATTAAACTTTCAAAATAATCTTTATATTATCTTTATTCAAAGCGAAATGCCCAATAAAAATCAAGTTAATTTTGGTAACAGTTACTTCACAAAGGATGTTTCATATTTGTAGAATATGGTGAAAACTATCCAACAGATGAGTTGAGTATAAGAATCAGAAGTATTATATGCATATAAAAATGATATTAGCTTATCTTTATTCAGATATCTGAATATTACTATTTATATTTGAGATTGTTTCTGGAACACTTCAATACTGTCTATCCTAATAATCAAAAAGTTTTACTTCTAAACAAAAATGTCAGCTTCTTCTAAACAAATGTCATCCTCTTATTTTTCAAAGTTGATCTAAGTTGATTCAATACATGCTTTTCACATGCTTCTTTTACCAAAGCAGTCTATTAGTAAATCCACTGCTAAATTCTTATCCTCTCTTTTATAATATCACACTCCCACTCAGTAGAATCTAAAGTCTGACATCATTCTGCTTTCCATGATATTTCCCTATTATATAACAAAACTGTCCTCTGCTTTACTAAATTGATGTAGCATTATATTTATTTATTTATTATTAATTTTTTTTTGCAGTACTGGGGATTGAACTCAGGGACATTCTACCTCCGAGCTATACCCCCAGCCCTATTTTTTTTTTATTATTCTTAATTTTGAAACCGGGTCTCACTAAGTTGCGGAGGGCCTCACTAGGTAGTTGAGGCTGGCGGCGAACCCGGATCCTCCAGTCTCAGCCTCCCAAATGCTGGGATTACAAGTGTGCACCACCACACCCGGCTTATATTTATTAAAATTACAGATTTTCTTTTATGATAGCCATACAAATAAAGCAACATGACTTCTATTTTCCAAGTTATCTTGCTCCTTACTCAAAACTATAATCAAATATCATAGTAAAAATCACAAAAATGCTGAGTGTGGTGGCACATGCCTATAATCCTAGTACATGAGAGGCTGAGACAGGAGTATCATAGGTTTGAGGCCAGCCATGACAACTTAGTGAGATCCTATTTCAAAACAAAAACTAAAATACGGCTGGGAGTGTAGCTCAGAGGTAAATCACTCCTGGATTTAAACCCTAATGCCACACAAAAAAATCATAAAAGTAACTGAGTGAGGAAATATTATATTTATAATTTTTATCATATAATTTATGAATAGTATATATGCCAAATCATTCAAAATTTTCAAATAAAGAAAAACAAATAAAAGTAAACAAAAATAGCTATAGAAACTTAAAAGAGTAAGTTGTTATATTACTATTAGCATTCATTTAAAAAGGAGAATAAAATTGTTGAGAATCATATATGTCCTAGGAAATTTTGATGTATATTTGAGATATCAGGATGAATGCTGACAAAGTACATTGCATTCAAGTAGAAATACAACTGAAAAGAAATAACTCAACTTGATAAATATCTTTTGAAAGTATGCAAAAAGTGTTATAAAAACATATATTATGCCCATGAAATTGACAGGTTTCACTGCTGAGAGAAAAACTTATTGATCGCTTTTTTCCCCCCGACCTGTGAATTCAAATACCCAATCAACATTTCCACTTAGATTTACAATAGACAGGCAAAAATCTTAATACCTCTCGAGTTGAACTCCTATGTCCCCCACAAAATACTGGGCTCTTCTCATATGTATGCCCCCATCTCAATCAATAAACTGAAATCATTGATCCTTAATTCATTTTTGTCCCTTAGCCCCAAGTTCAACCTTTCAGGAAATCATATCATCTTTATCTCTCAAAAATACCACAAACCCAGCCACTTCACTCAGTATCTATTATCATCACCATCACCTGATTTCAAGCACTATTATCTGTCATATGAATTACTACAATAGCCTCAAAATCTAAACATGGATTTTCCACTTCCATTCTTATCCACCAACAATCTCCTCTGTACAAAGTACAACAGTTCAAATAAAATAAACCTTTTTTTTTTTTACTTATAATTTGGAGGTAAGCAGTTTAAGGTTAGTAGTGTAGCTCTTTTCATTCTCGATATTTAGCTTCCTTTTCTGGGTTCAAAATAATGCCTCCAAGTTTTCTTTATCCACTAAACATGTAGAAAGCAAGAAAAAGCCCAGAAAGTTAATGCCCAATCCTTTTTAAATGAAGTACTGGGAGTGATCAACATTGCTTCTTCCATTGGCCAGAATAAACATAGATGCAAAGGTTTCTCAACAAAATACTAGCAAACCAAGTTCAGAAGTACATAAAAAGATCATATACTATGATCAGGTGGGATTTATCTCTTGACTGAAAAGATAATTCAATATTTCCAAATCAATAAATGCAATTCACCACAGTAGCAGAATGAAGTATAGAATTTATATGATCATTTTAAGAAATAGAGTAAAATCTTGATAAGCTATCTGATTTGGACCTGATCCTTAAGCATAAATTAGAGGGCTTTAAGCAAAAAAAAAAATAACAATACTTTAAAATTATGCGTCTGATAGAGTGTGATAAATGTATTTCGTAGAAAGCCAGTTTGGTCTCTCTATATTATCCAGTCTTTCAGCTCATTGGCTACCTTTAGCATTCCATAAGCTGGCTTCTTTTGCTAATATGTACTTTCTATACTTCATAACTATAGCATACCAGTAAACAATAAGGCTTTTGTGGTACTGAATCTATTACATGCTTTTATGATTTCCATTCCTATCGTTAACATCATTCTCCAAAATTCTAAACTTCTTCATTCCTGAAAAAGGGTTTGATACAGATATCTCATCTTTCTGTGCCAAGCCACGAAGATTATGTCTTCTGAACAGTTACAGGTACAAAGTTTTATCAGTCATTCATCCTTTGTCCATTCAGGGTGTAGTTAGGCATTGGGTAAAATTATCCACTTGCCCATTGGAAGAGACCATTTGTGAGACAACTTCTTCAATGGTGACATTTAAGATGGAATAGATGGTAATCAATATCTCACATTACAAGAGGTATATGTAAAATATTAAAATTTTTTCATATGCAAATTATATTAAACTAAACTCAAACTGCCTGAAATAACAAACTGAATTTATTGACTTACATAACTGATAAGTCTATAGGTAGCAAAGTTCAGGCATAAGGTTCTGGCACTACTTATTTGTGATCATGTTCCCTTCCTTACTTCATGTACAGGCTTTAGCCATTAGATGGACTCATTCATGGAAGCACAAAAGCTGCAGTAGTTCCATTTGTTCTCCAAATCATCTTGGACAAGAAGTTATTTGTTTTCCCATACAAATGAAAAAATTCTGCACTCTATCCTGATTTGAATAATTTAAACCAATCCATATGACCAGGGAAATATCATTCACCATTTAGGTTACTGAGCCAAAAGAGAAGGAAAGGTAAAACTAATTAGAGAATCATGTACCACACTTTCTGAGCAAGGATGGAACACACTAAAAATGATTGCTGTCCTGGTGGCTATAATACCATCTAAATTTCAAAACAATACCACCAAAAAAAAATCCTGATAAAACAAGTACATATGTAGAAATAAAGTTTATACTTATATATACATTTGTTTAGGTATTTGCAACACTTGTACTTCAGTAATCATCTTGAGTCCTGAATTTTAACTAAATTGTATTGCAGAGTTTCCTAAAGCCTATTTTGAATAATTCAAGTCTTCCAGATACTTGTCAGTGCATTTCTAAATTCCTCTTAGTTGTCTTTAGAAGGTTCTTAATAATGATTTTAATATAGAAATGTCTGTAGCAGTGACTATAAGAGTGATTTAGATTGGGGAAAGCTGAATAGAAAGTTTTTTGATAAATTATAGACAAGCTTAGTAATTCAGTATGCTGGCTGCCAGATCAATTGAAATAACCTGCTTCATCAATTGGCAGGCTCCATTAAATAAGAGGAATATGAAATATTTTAGAGTTGACTGTGGCTATTGATTTATAAAATGTATTTTTAACCGCTAGAGTTTGGACTGCAAAAGCAAATTTAATATTTCTAGGGCATTTTCCCTAATCCATTTTCTGTCATTTAGAAACTTCAAAGCTTGCATTATCACCAGATGTTATCACATAGTCATTTCCCACTAACAGAATAGGGTGCTAGAGTATATTTAGACCTTTTCAATTCTCAAATTAAAAGGCTAAACTAGCTAGAAGTTATTTTGACATCATGTATTTTCCTTTCTACATTCAGATTTACCTTTTATCTAGCTTTGGATTTTTTCTTTTCCAGTTTATATTTCCTTAGCCTGCCTTTCACATAATTTAAAATATGTTTTAAAGTTTGTTATATTAAACAAATGTCCTACTGTTAGCATAAAGTAAATCATATATTACATAAAATAATATTTATTTGCAATTTTATCAAAGTAACAGAGTTGAACTCTGTTGATTTTTTTCTTTTATCCAACAGCATAGTGGAAATAAACATTTTTTCTACTCTGCAACACAGAGAAAGGCAAGTTTATAAAATTAATTTAAAATTAGGTATTCATACATTTTTAATGCTTAATGTCAGAAGGCCTAGTCAAGGATAAAATTGAGGTTAAATGAAAAAAAAGTTTTCTTGTGATTTTAACCTTGTATTATTACATTGAAACAGAAAATGAAAGATATCATTCAGGTAATTATCTAAATCATTTAGATCCCAATTGCCCTTGATAATAAAATAAATGCATTCAATTTAAATTTATCTACATTTTCACATTCTAGTTATTATTTGGCTATTAATTAAAGGGACTGTTTTTATATCCTACTGAAACCAATTATCACACAGACCTAGTTATCCATTATGTATTATTATGAAGTCTAGAATAAAAGGGAAAGCTATGCATACATACAACACTTACTAAAAGAATACCTTGCACCACATGTTATATTTAAAGATCTCTATTTTTTGAATACTCTATTATAAAAGGCTTCAGTTGATTTTGACAGTTTCACCCATAATGTTTTTAGCCTAAAAATGATTGACTATCACTTTTTTCACCAATTCTGTCTTCCTTTCTCTCTTCATTTCCCAGTAACTACTTGCAAATGTTTGCTAGTATGTTTTCCCAGTTTGTTTAGGTAATGAATACAGGTGGAAATCAAGAATAAGAAGCAAGAGGAAGTGTGAAAGAACTCCTGACTCATAATTCTAAGCACAAAGAGATGTGGCATGCTACTCACATGAGCTCCTTTTTAAAAGTTTTTGAAATATGATACCATATAATTTTTCCAGGTTCTCTAAGATAACATAACAAAACATCAGATACTTGAATACTAGAGTCTGAATGCATTATTTTGAACTTGGAATTGATTTTACGTGACAAAATCCTCAAACAAAAGTGGTTGGATAATTGCTTTAAACTATGGTTAGTGGAATGAGGTCCCCCCACCAAAAGATAGCAAATTCCTTCACATGACAAAAGAGACTTTGTAGCTATGGTTCACTTAAGATCTCCAGATGGGAAAATTATGTTGGATTATCTAGATGGGCTCAATCTAATCACCTGAGTCATTTCAAGAAGGATGAAAGACAGATTCAGAGAGAGAGAAAGAGAATTGATGGTGCTCTGCTGATGGCTTCTTAAGTGGAGAAAGGGGGCCTTGGCACAAGGAATACAGTTAACTTATATAGACTGCATAAAGCAAGGAAAGATTCCCTTAAATATTACAAAGGAATTCAGCCTGGCGGAAGCCTTGTTTTTCCATTCTTAAGACCCATTCTGAAGAAATTTTCATCTCCACAGCTGGAAGATAATGAATGTGTATTGTTTTCAGACACTATGTTAATGATACTTTGCTATAACAGGAATAGAATGAATACAAACATATTGTGGTTTGCAATCCCTAGGGTCTTTTCCTCTTCTCAAATGGGCATCAACATACCTATTTTCCATTTAATTAATTAAATCAAGGCAGTGACACAAACAATACTAGTAATCATTGTAGACTTCATGCTACATAGTTACAGTTTTTTTTAAAGAAAACTAAGAATGACCTGGGGGAGGGAAAATAAACATATTTCATCAAAGAGATAAATGTAGAATACATTCATGCAGTAAAATTATTAATTTTATTAAATGTCAACTCTTGAGTATACATCTTCTCGTGTTCTGTTCTAGAAAATGGTAGTATGCAGGAGGAAATTCTACTTTACCAAAATGTAATGATTATCTTAGGATAAGTATATTGTATGATTGTTTAATTAGCTGAACTAGCCACTACTTTTTTATTTGAACATCATTTTGATTTCTACATCATTTTGATTTGAAACAATAAGTTACAAACAAACTATAGTGTATTATTTTTGTATACTGTCATAACAAAGTGCCAAAAACAAGGGCCCAAGACAAGAAAAAATGCTCTTTCAAACTTCTGGTGTTTCCAGCTGCATCATTCCAGTAACATGACTGTCTTCTTCCTGTATGTCTTCATATAGTCTTCCTTCTCTGTGTATCTGTCTCTGTGTCTAGATATTTCCTTTTTATAAGGACACCAGTTATAATGGATTAGAGTCCACTCTAATGAACTCATCTTAACTTGATACCCTCCATTAAGATCTTAATTTTAAATATTGTCATATTCTGAGGTGCTAGGATAAAGATTTCAATCTGTCTTTTTTAGGGCATAAAGTTCAACCTAAACATAGTTCTTCAGAGATGAGTAATTAGCAGGCATATTCTCTAAAATGGATAAAGTAGGCATATTGAATATGCTGCTTTAATGAAAACACATGAAAGTATGTTTCAAATTATAAAATTTTAGCTTTCAAGAAAAAACTAATGGTACCAGTTTATATCCCCACCAGGATCTTCTCTGCATCTTGCCAGGATTTTGTGACATCACTATTTTTTAAAGTTTTGCCATTTTGATAGGCTTGTAGTGATAAGGCAGTATGGATTTAATTTGCATATCAAAGATATGTTTTAGTCCTTGTTGTATCTAAGAATTAGTAGCCCAGATATGAGCAGCCTTTTCACAGACATATTTTTTAAAAGATATCAAACCTCTGCAATATGTAGAACATTTTATACACATACAAATTACAATCAATCCTCCAATGACATTGAAGAAATTTGAAGGTCCTGATGGTGGTAACTTTTAAAGAATAAGGTATAAAGTTGCCCCAAACAACAAACAAACATAGAAAACATTTTATTATGAGAATGAAAAAGGAGGCTCACAAGTAGAGATGAAAGGAATCTTTTTCACACAGCCCATAGCTAAAGTTCCTGTTGATCTGACACTAGTTAAGAAAATATAAAAATAGATATGAAATGTTTGGAGTTTCTAACAAAATCTTGATGGAGTTTTTTTGTTTGTGTGTGTGTGTGGTACTGGGGATTGAACTCAGGGGCATTCTACCTCCGAGCTATACCCCCAGCCCTATTTTTTCTTCTTTATTTTGAAACAGGGTCTCACTAAGTTGTGGAGTGCCTCGCTAAATAGCTGAGGTCGGCCGTGAACCCGAACCCGGATCCTCTGGTCTCAGCCTCCCAGATGCTGGGATTACAAGCGTGCACCACCACACCTGGCTTGATGGAGTTTTAAACTGTGTTAAAATATACTCAGTTCAGCCAGGTGTGATGGTGCATGTAATTCCAATACTTGGGAGGCTGAGAAAGGAGGATGGCAGGTTTGAGGGCAACCTCAGCAATTTAGTGAGACCCTGTTTCAAAATTAAATAAATAAATAAATAAATAAATAAATAAATAAATAAATAAATAAATAAATGCTGGAGGTTTAGATGTGAGGTAGAATCCATCTGGGTTTAATCCTCAGATCCAAGTATATACATACACACACATATACATTCACACATACATACATTATTTACACACACACACACACACACACACTCAGGTCAAAGTAGCAGGTTTAACAGTTGAGTATAGTATATAGTATAGTATATAATTTTGTTGTTGTTTCCACTGGTGATTCAATCCAGGAGTATTCTACCTCCAAGCCACACTCCTAGCCCTTTTTATTTTTTTAAATTTTGAAGCAAAGTCTTGCTAAGTTGCTGAGGGTCTAAATTGTTGAGTCTGGCCTTGAACTTGTTTTCCTCCTGTCTCAGCATCCCAAATACTGCTATTACAGGCCTGCTCCATCATACCTGGCTATATAAATTCTTTAGTATGTAATTTAGTGCATAAATTTTAGATTTTCAATTGGACCAAAATAAGGAACTTTGTTTTAATTTGGTTATCTTTTAAATATGCATTTATAATAAATATAATTTGATACATAGTTATATTAAATATTATATACACACAATATATCTATATATCTATATCTATCTATATCTTATTTTCACCCCTGTATCTGGGGGTTTGTTTTTAAATCAGTTAGTAATTTAGGGCTGGCATTAAATTGGCTAGAGTTAACATTTATATAAGGTTTAAAGTTTATACCTTTGTTTTTTGGTCTTGTAGTCACCTAAAGGTAGCAGTCTTCTCCTACTATTTGTTTCCAGTTTCAAGCCTTTAGTTTGTGCTCCTTAATTTTTTATCTCTGACTGGTAAAAGAAAAAGAGGAGGAGTGTGCCAGTACTGAAAAATTGCTCCATTATTAACTCCCAATAAAAATTTAAAAGGCAGTCAGAGTGCTGTGCAGGCACTCAGGCAGATAGAGGTGGCAGCTTTGCCTGTTAACACTTCAGAGCTCCCCCTCCTTTCCCCTCTGCCCTGGGTCCTGATGATTAAAACATAGTAAGAATGTAGATGCAATTAAAGCCATTTGCCTTAGCCTTAGGAATAGGTAGAGACAATTAGGGCCTCTGTTTCTCTCCTATTCTTTGGGACCCGGCCTTGGTGTGGGAAATGTAAACTCCATGTGTTGCTTTAAAACACCCCTGGTGATGGGCAGCTGGTACAGCAGAGGCAGAAAAAGATACATAACTATTCCCTGCACTTAGTAAATGCACTGCCCAGAGACGAAGAGGCACCACTTGCCTAAGAAATAAGTTACTAGTCCATTATCTTGGTAACACTGATAAGAACATACCAATACAAAATCATATTTAAGGGCCGGGGTCTGAGGGAGAGGGAGAATTCCATTTTCGGGCTCTCCAGCATGTCTCCCAGGCACGCTGCTTTTCTCCTCTTCCCTTTCTATTTTTTACTGGCTTTGTAATAAAATTTGTTGATACTGAAACTGAGGTATTAGTTTTAATTTCCCGATTCAATTTATCTGTTTGAATGGAGGAAAAGAGCCCATAGAACCGGCATTACAACTGTAACACCCAGTACCTCTTGTCAGCACCATAATTAGTCCCTTTTCCCCTTTGTTGTTGTTTTCTTAAACTTTTTACAATTATTTACATCCCTAAATCCCCCCTCCCTTCTCCTTTCTGCCCCTGATTGCTTCTTTTTTTCCTTCTTGCCAACTGCCTGACCTTCTGGTGTTCCACAATGGTCTCCTCTCTTTGTGATGCCCTGATCATTTCAGAGGGACAGAGGTCTATGAACAGAACACTAATGATAGTCTCCTGACTTTGTGCCAGCTTTGTTTTAATGGAGAGATTCTTGGCATGTCAATAGATAGCAGCATTTCAAAGTCCCCAAGCTCATTGAGTGGGAGGTTTACAATCTCAAATCAACTGAGAAACTCCTACTACCTGAGGAGAGAGGACACAGTGCTCCTTCCCCTAGTCAACCTACACGAAGCAATCAAACAGAGACCTACCCCTCAAAGAATGCAGATACCTATTGAGGACTAGCAGAGCATTGGTATGGAAATGGCAGAACATTGCACTATCCCTGAAATAGTAAAGGTGGGCATATTCAAGGAGATGGAGACAAGAGGAAGTTTGTGACAGAGGGGATTGAACTCAGGGGTATTTTACCTCTGAGATGCAGCCCTAGCCTTTTTTTATTTTTATTTTTATTTTTATTTTTTATTTTTATTTTTAATTTTAATTTTAATTTTTATTTATTTTTTATTTTTATTTTTGATACTGGGGATTGAATCCGGGGCATTCAACCTCCGAGCTACACCCCCAGCACTATTTTTTATTCTTTATTTTGAAACAGGGTCTCACTAAATTGCCGAGGGCCTCACTAAGCAGCTGAGGCTGGACCTGAACAAGGATCCTCCCGTCTCAGCCTCCCATGTACTGGGATTACACACGTGTGCCATGACTCCCAGCTTTTATTTATTTTTTTATTTTGAAAGAGGGTCTCCCTAAGTTAACATGCATTGGCCTCTGGCCTGGAACATGCAATCCTATTGTCCCAGCCTCTCAAGTACTGGGATGACATGACAGGTGTGCACCATCATCTAGGCAAGGGAAAGTTTTTAAAGACAAAATGAGGATGGTTGCATTACTTTTTTTTTTTTTCGGTACTGGAGATTGAACCCAAGGGCATTCTACCTCTGAGCTACACCCCAGCCCTATTTTTATTCTTTATTATTGAAACAGGGTCTCACTATGTTGTGGAGGGCCTCACTAAGTAACTGAGGCTGGCCTCGAACCCGGATCCTCCTGTCTCAGCCTCCCAAGTACTGGGATTACAAGCGTGTGCCACCACGCCCAGCTGCATCACATATTTTGAAACAATAATCCATTCCCCATCTGCAGAGAAATAAGTTAATAGTAACAGCTGATACACAGTATACCTTTGCTGGCTGCAGGGATGTCGCCCTTCTATATTCAGCTTCCATCCAGGTGGAGACTTAAGAATATAGCTTAGCTAATTATGCCAATTTATGGATATTGTAGGAGAACACAATCTGTAATTTAAGGCAGGGAACCTTGGCAGATCCCAGAAGAGGCAATACAAAACAGCATACAGTGACACACAGGAAAAATAAATTGACCCTGAGACTTCCCAGATGCTACAGCCCAACTAGGACAGCCTATTATTAGCCAGGCATGGTGGCACATGCCTGTAACCCCAGTATTTGATAGGTACGACAGCTTCAGCATTGTAGCAAGACTCTCAGCAACTTAGGGAGACTCTGTTTCAAAACAAAAAATAAACAACTGAGGGTGTAACTTGGTGGTAGAATGCCCCTGGATTCAATCCCTAGTACCATGAATAATAATAATAATAATAATAATAATAATAATAATAATAATAATAAAAACCAGTTAAAGGGCATAGTTTAAGTCCCCTCTTTCCCAGCAATAGACGATCTTGTTCATTCTGCCAATTATTTTGTATTCTTTATAATATGAGCAGTCGGGTGTGGTCACATGGTGAGATATCTATTGAGGACTAGCAAGAGGAAAAAAACACAACAAAATTTATTATGCTCCTAGGCCCTAGAAGCAGGAGGCATGGCAGGCTAAAAAAGCCATATGGGAAAAATGCAAGGGTAATGAGACAAAACACAGAAACATTAACATTAAGCCAAAGCTTTTATTCAAGTTTCCTTAGGAAAGGCAAGGCAGCACAGGGCAAACAGCTCAGGGTTGCTACTTTGAATACTTCTGGGTGGCTCTGAGCTATAGTGGCAGTCACTAGTTGTTTGGCACGTGGCCCTGTGATGATAAGGCAGAAGAATAAGGTCTGCTAGGCTTTATGGCCCAAATAGAAGATATAGCTGCTCTGAATCAATTAGTTTGCCTATCAAAGGCATTCCCTTTGCTACCTCTAAGAATTGGCCAGTCCAGGAAAGAACAGGCAGAAAAAATTAATAATACTAGAGATAGAATCTAGTGATATTCTCTCTCTGATCTATACCCCCAACACTTTTCATTTTGAGACAAAGTCTTGCTAAGTTGCCCAGGCTAGCCTTGAACTTCTGCCTTAGCCTCCCCAGTAGCCGGAATGACAGATGTGTGCCACTGTGCCTGGGCCAGAAAGATTTTTTAAAGAAGGCACAACTTTATAACAAACAAAAAAATAACATATGTACATGTGTGTCCATGTATATACACATACATATTGTATATCGTAATACATATATATAGCATATATAGTAATACATGTACTATATATCATATAGTAGTATAGTATATATAGTAATGTTTATGACAAAATACAATATGTATATCTATATATACATGCAACAAAATATATACACAGATATAAATACATATATATATACACAATATATTTTCAATTAAAAATCCCTTCATATTCTTTGCCAATTTCTTTCAGTATATATCTTATATTTTCATCCTTTTATCATGACAAAATATTTTAATTTTTATGAGATTAAATTTATCAGTGTTTCTTCTTATGAATTGTGTTTTTGGTGTCAATTCCAAGAACTTGTTGTTCAGCCCCAGATCTCAAAAGTTATGCCCTATGCTATTCTTTTTTCCTATATTTTATACTTTTGTGTTTTATATCCATGCCTGTGATCCATTAAATTAAATTTTGGGTAAAGAGTCTGATTTAGGCAAAGATGCACTTATTTGTCTATGAATGTACATTTGTTCAGAAAGTGATTTCTTCCGCCACTGAATTGTTTTTGCACCTTTCCTAAACATCTACCTGGCATACTTTGTGAGGCTATTTCCGGAATATTTTTTTTAATCCATTGACTTATGTATCTATTTATCTGCCAATACTACACAGTCTGAAAATCATGTAACATATACACCACCAATCCGCCCACACTTTTTTTTTCAAAATTTAGTTAGCTATTTTTAGTATATATACTAATAAAAAGAAAAAAAAACAAATTGTGTCTATATCCCCAAAAATCTTAATAGGGATTTTGATAGGAATTTTGTTAAATCTTTGTTCAACTTGGGGAGAATTGACATCATAATATATTGTCATATGATCCATGAATACAGTATGCTTTTCTATTTATTTAAAATTTCTTTGGTGTCTTCATCTTAGTGTTGTAGTTTTAGCATATAAGTCCTGTGCATTCTATCTTAGTCCATTTTCTTTGGCTAACAACATAATGCTACATACTGGGGAAGTTACAAGGAAAGGTGTATTTTGGCTTACAGTTCTGGTCCAAGGTCAAGAGGCCACATCTGTTGGTGCCCTTCTTTCTGGCAGGGTCCCAAATTAGCACAGGGCATCATATGTTGAAAGACAGAATCTGTATGAGAGGCTTAGCCAAACTGGCTTATGTAGCAGATGCATTCCATAGATGACCCATGAATCTATTAATCTATTAATCACATGGATAGATTACCTCATTAAAAAGGGGTAAGCCCTTGAGGTAAGAAACCCAGTCAGAGCCTTAGAAATATTGTTAGAGGTTTAAACCTAAGATGGGAAAAAGTAAGAGTTCCCCAACCCCTCTTCCTAGTTGCCCACTAGCAAGCAAGCTGACACTTCCAAAAGATAAGGAAGCTGTTTGCAATGCAAATTAGAGTCATGACCCAGGAGCTCTCCCTAATGTAAACAAGAGAGAGCCAGTTAAAAGACTGGAGAGATCTGGGGGATTGTATATAACTTAAGTACCTTTCCTGCTTTCTGTACCTTGCTTATACTAAGTGTAGTACATCTTGCACTTACCCCTCCCCTCTCCAAAGTAAGAGACAGAGGGTATAAGAATCTTGTGAACCCTTTGTTTGATGCTCAGATGATCCTAGGCGATTGTCAACTGAGTCATTTACCAGTAAATAGAGAAAATTGTCTCTGATTCTGGCCTCTGGAGGTTCTGTTGTGGGAACCAGGGGAAAACTGAGAGTCCTGTAACACCCTGACCATGGGTTCCATCGGCTCCTACCTCTTTATATTTCATAATGCATTAATTTTGGAAGGGACAATTCATACTCCAAACATAGCTCATATTTTATTAGATTTGTTCCTATGTAGTTCTTTTTTTCTCTCATTTTAGGTATTACAAGTACATATGTGGGTGCTTTATTACCTGCTCCAAGAATGGAATTCTTGTCACTTGTTCAGCCTTTTCTGAATTGAGAGATTGAGTTAGTTATCAAAACATTTCCCCCAAAGAAAAGCCCAGGTATAGATGGCTTGTTAAATTATACCATCCTTTTAAAGGACTGATAGCAAGTTTTCACAAACTTTTCCAAAAAATAAAAGAGAAAAAACATTTGCCATAGTTGTTTTAGCCTGAGCAATTAGGCAAGAAAATGAAATGAAAGATATCCAAATTTGAAAGAAAGCCATGAAAATATTTCTGTATCCATATGACATAATCCTATATAGAGAAAATTCTGAGGAATCAACTAAAAATTTATAAGAACTAATGAATGTAATCAATGAAATTATAGGATACAATATGAACTAAGTAAGATGTGGTAATAATCTGTTGTCGTCAGGATTTGTAATACATTCATGATGTTAGAAATGGATTTTAGGGAAGCTGCAAAAAACAAAGCATAACAAAACTCATGGAACCAAAAGTAACTTGGCAAAATAATTTATTTCTGCTCAGACGGGTACAAGCACACTGGGCAGGCATGACGCTCACTCAGCCTTTTATTCCCTAATGGCAAAGGCCACTATGCTGTTTCCCATTGGCTGGAGTATGGCTTTTACAATCTAATCTGGTTGGCTAATTTTCACTGGGCAGATTTTACAAAAGGAAAAACGAAACTAGTATGTCCCAGAGTAGACAAGTGTACAAAGGTTGGTTTAAAAAAATGGATGCCTAGGCTTATAGTTACAAAATTGAAGCCTGCCAATTTTGATGTGATCTTCTAACTTTGATAGAAAAGATTATTTTGATTTTTTACAATGAGCTGTTGAATTCATCCTGCTACTTACAAATTTTATATTTCATTAAGCCTTCAAAATTATCCAAAATTGCTGCTTTTTGCAACATTAGGATTGTTTTGTTGTTTTTGCTTTAGTTTCTCAATTTCTTAAATTGTTATTGCTCTACTTAAGTTCTCTTTTCTGGTATCAATTTTGGTAACCAAATTTCCCAGAAAGAAAAATCCTGTTATCTTATGCAACATGGCTGCCATATGTGATTGTCATCTTTTTACCTGTTGGCGAGCATTCCCAGCACCATGCAGATACAGATCTCCCCCATTTTGTTTCAAATGTCAAATAGTGTATATTTTGTTTTTAGAAGTTTCATGCTGATATATATATATACATACATATATATATATATATATATATATATACATATATATATATATATATATATGTATATATATATATATATATTTGTGGTACTGGGGATTGAACCCAGACGTATTCTACCTTTGAGCTACAACCCCAGCCCAATTTTATTTCTTATTTGGAAACAAGGTCTTGGTAGGCTGATGAAAGTTTTACTCCTTGCTGAGCCTCCCAAGTACAGGGATTATAGGTATATAATAATATACTCCCAAATATCTCTGAGATATTTTAAAACTTTTTTTTCCTTTAAATATGTTAAAAATATTTAAATGTTACATTTGGTCATTCTAATACATGATGCATCTCAGGATCTATATATTCCTTATATTGTTTTGCTGCTTCTCATTAATAGTACTTTGTTTCCTTATGTGGCTATTAATTATTAACCAAATTTCTCAATTTTGGAGCATTATTTGTAGGCAATCACTGGGAATATTTTCATAGACTGTTTCACATAGAATGTTTTCATTTGTTCCTCAAAATGCTACACATCTAGAGCCATTTAAAACTAATTGTAAAGAAGAATGTTCCTAAATTTCACCAATTAGCTGTCACTATTTCCATATCAAAATCTTAGTTATTTAGGGATATATCTAAATATAATGTCAAAAAATGTGGGGATTTAATCCATTGTACCCTATCAGCTTTACCCACTAGACCACTAAAATCATCTAGAGAAATCCTCTCGTATGTCTCCTAGATTTTAGCAACAGACTTCAAATGGTTTCTCATTTGCAATATCAGCCCATTCTTATTTATTTTTGGAACGTCATCTGGTGTTCTTTCTTCTTAACGTGCAAATTATACTGTCCTATATCTTGTTATTGCTGTACAAATGAAAACAATCATATCACATTTTACAAGTAGTGATAAATGGCCTTTCTGTTCCTGTTCTGTCTTAGTACATTCTTCTTAGTCATATGCTTAATGGAAATAAATTTGATTCTCGAGGATGATGAAGATGAATTTTGCCAAAATGCTTAAAACATTAATCATTTGCCTACTTAAAGAGGATAAGATATGTATCTGCAAAAAGCACCTCAACTTTGAATAATTTCAAAGTTTAAAGGAGTGTATTCAGATAAAGCCATTGCACGTAAGTAAATATAAAGTGAAAATCTAATATCAAATTCCCAGTTACTCTACTATATTATATAGGAATGATTTCAGTCTATGCTCTCCTTATTTCTCTTCATTCTATGATGTCTATTAACACCATTACCTTCTTTATTAAAAATTTAGGCCAAATTTCATACTTTGTGACTTAAGTTTATGATGTGTCTGTTTAATATTGACTAAGTTAGTTACTTTCCTTTTGTGGATATGTTTATCCAAAGTTAGGAAAATAGTGTGCATGACTAATATCAGTGCTTTTTGAGTCATTTTATTTAGATCTATAGGTCACACTAAATTCCTCAGGTCAGCCATACAGGAGGCACATGATGAAGAGAATGTAGGGTCTCAGGTGTCTCACACCACAAATTCAACCTTAGCAATTAGATTTATGTCTTATGTTTTGGAATTCTAACTCAGATTTTACTACTGAAATACGCAGTTTAAAAACAAGTTGTTAGAAACACTTTTATTTACAAATTCAGAAATATGTCCATAATTAAAATATAATAATTGTACCAGATTAGCCATGAGACCATAAACAACTATATTACTACAGAACATACATGAAGCAATTTTTTCAGGCAGTAAGTAACAGGCAATTTATGACCGCATTCACTGAGAAAAGAAGTCAGAAATCGAGTCCCTACAAGTTCTTAGCTTTCTGGAAATTTAGAGAGCAGAATTCTGGGAAGGATACATTAATTGCTCTCAGCTAAGAAGGCAGATCTCAGAGTGATGGACATCTGAAGTGACTTTGAATTTGTGGAACAAGGCATTGCAAAGATGAGAAATATGGAGAGAGGTTGCCCTAGATCTTTGCATGGAATTCCCTGCAATTTTATTTCTGAAGACTGAGTTGTTCAAGATCAGGTCGAAAACCCCTGAGACATGTTAAATAGCAGATACTGCAGGGTTGGAAGTGGAACTAGAATTCTAATGGACAAACTCAGCTAAAGGAATAGCAGTCCTGGAGACTGTGGATTCCCATCTAACATATTGAAGAATGAGGACCATATTCCAGAGTTACATTTTATTTGAAAAACTCAGTAAGAGACTAAAACCAAGATCTGAAAATATTCACAAAAAGACAGTTTTGTAACTTAGTCTTTTCAAGGTATGGTGTCCAGCCAGGCATGGTGGCACATGCTTGTAATCTTAGTACTTGGGTGGCTGAGACTGGAGGATCACAGGTTCACGGCCAGCCTCAGCTACTTAGTGAGCCCTCCAGAATTTAGTGAGACCCTATTTCAAAATAAAGAATAAAAAATAAGGCTGAGGTGTAGTTCAGAGGTAGAATGCCAATCCCCACCACCGCAAAAAAAAAAAAAAGTTATGCTGGTCAAATTATCAAATTACAGGATTGTTACATATCCACACTAACAAAATAAAAAATAGCCAATACAAGTTCAAGATAATCAGCTATTTATTAAATTAATCACCTGATAAAACAACATTTTTCAGAAGAAAATAGAATCCAAAAATCTCTATAGTATATTGTAATACTGTTCAATATTCATTTAAAACTGTATATACATAAAGAGACCTGAAAATATGATTCGTAGTCAAGGAAATAATCATAACAAAACCTGCAAACAGAAAGTGAATCCAATATAGATAATATTTATATTAAATGTTTAAATAATGAAGGATATTTAGAGTCTTAATTTATGAATAGAAAATTTTTATCAGAGAAACAAAAAAAATTAAAATCTTTCTTGTAGAAATAGAAATACAAAACTAGTTAGTGAAATAAAGTGACACTGGAAACCCGGCATGGTGGTACATGCCTGTGATCCAAGGACTTGGAAGGCTGAGACAGGAGAAGTGCAGGCTTGACGCCAGCCTCATTCAAAAACTTAGGTCTTTAGCAACTCAGTGACACTGTGTATCAAAAATAAAAATTAAAAAAAGGACTTGGGATGTAGCTCAAACGTAGAATTCTCCTGGGTTCAATCCCCAGTATCTCACACACACACACACACACACACACACATGCACACACATCACACACACACACAAACACACACACACACACAAGGTAGGACACTGGATCAACAGTGTCATTGGTCAGAGTTGACAGAAGAAAGAGTGTACTCAAAGACAAATTGATAGAAATTATTAAATTTGAAGAAAAGAGAGACAAAAAGGAAGGTAATGGAATATAGTCAGGGATGTTAGGGCCAATATCAAATAGTCTAAAATACATATAATTTGAGTCAGCAAAGGAGAAAGAATTGGATTGTTGCAGAACACATGAGAGAATAATGTCGAAGTACTTGCCAAACATAATAAAAAACACAGACTTGGAAATCTAAGATGCTCAGTGAACCCTCCAACAGTATGTATGTATGTATGTATGTATGTATGTATGTATGTATGTATGTATGTACAAGCTAAATTAAAAAATAGAACATGGAATCGGGAATGGTGGCAAATGCCTGTAATCCCAGTACTTGGGAGGCTTGCACAAGAGGATCACGGTTCAATGCCAGCCTCAGCAATTTAGTGAGGCCCTCAGCAACTTAATGAGATCCTGTTTCAAACTAAAAATAAAAATATGGCTGAGGATGTAGCTCAGAGGTGAAATACCCCTGGTCAATCCCCATTACAAGGAAGAAAGGAAGGAAGGAAGGAAGAAAGGAAGGAAGAAAGGAAGGAAGGAAGAAAGAAAGGAAGGAAGGAAGGAACGAAGGAACGAAGGAGGAAGGAAGGAACGAAGGAAGGAAGGAACGAAGGAACGAAATAGGAAAGAAGGGAGGGAGCTAGGAAGGGAGGGAGGGAGGATGGAGTCTGGTGTGGTTACTTATGCTTGAAATCCAAGTACTTGGGAAGCTGAGACACAAACTTTGAAGGTTCAAGTATTGGCAATTTAGTGAGACTGAGAAAAAAATAAAATAGTACTAGGGAAGATATGTATCAGAAGACAGTTCAGTGTCAAGCTTCATAGAAACTTGCATACTCGTGGGGATTATTGATTTCCATTGTGTATTTCAGCTTCATATAATTGACTATTTTAAGAATTTTCTTAAGATGAAATTATTAGGGAACCATCAAAATCAACACAAATTGAAGAAAAAAATCACAATTTCATGAAGTGTAAATATTGATTTATATATTTCTTCAGAACACACTTCACAAAAGTTTCACAGATAATTTTAAGTCAGTATTTCTTTTGTTGTAAACGAATCCTCTAAATAAAGCATTGTTTTTATTCTCAGTATGAAAAATACAAATACAAATAGCCAAGGATTTCATGCAATGTATCGGCTATATGTAATTATACCACACCTTCCTAGATGTTTCAATTTTGATATTAAGTGCCATGTAATTTTGTATATTCAATGTGAACAGGTCAATGGGATATTTAGAGGCAGAATGAGGATAAAATCTTATTTGTAAGACTGTATTGCTATTTTCTGAGTAATCAATGCATTAACATTACAAATCTAATCACTTACCTACATTTTCCTATAAAAAGGCATTATTTATTAATTTAGAAATTCACTTTTCCCTTCCATTATAATTAATCATATATCTCTAAGTTAATTGGAAAGTATGTACACTGTAGTAACTCTCATAGTCTATTCCTGATACTATAACCGAATACCACAAACTGGGTAATGTGTAATGAAAACAACTTTTATTGCTTACAGTTCTAGTGACTGAGAAACTTAAGGCAGAGAGGCTGTATTTGGAGAGGGCCTTAGTGCTGGTGTAGACTCTAGAAAGTCTCAAGGCAGCACAGATCATGACATGGTGATGAGGCTCAAAGAGAGGGTCAAATTGGCTTTTATAACAGACTCAATCTTGTGATAATTAACTTACTCCCTTACTAACCCATTAATCCATTAATTCATCCACTAGAGTAAAGCCCCCCCCCAATTCCACCTCTCTACAATGCTGCAATGAGGACCAAAATGATACTTTTGATTTCAAAATTTGCCTAAACCTAATCAATCATATTTTTGTGAGTCAATACTCCCTCTCATATAAAGATTTAGAGAATAGATATATTTATGGTTGTGCAATCTTTATTATTTTTCTATAACCCTGGATTGCATAAATAGCTTTTTGTTACCGTAACAGTTTGGAATGTCACTGTGGATTCTTGTTCTTAGCTAGTTTTAGAACAAAATAGCCAGAACTGCACTGCTGCAAGCTTAAGTAAAATTTTATTATTACAGGTAGAAAAGGGGGACAGAGCAATTAAAGCATTACATTGGAGGTAATGCAATGGAGTGCCTTGAAAGTAAGACACTGAGGTTTCTAAACTGTCAAAATTTTTATAAGAATTCATGATCTCCTTTTTCCCACCCTGCTTAGCCTGTAGTCTTCTTTTCCCACCAAAGGCAGGTGCAGGCCCACCAGGTATCTCTGCTGTGTAAGCCTTTTTTGTTAGCCTTCTTTGTTCATCCTCACAGAGACAGACACGTCTGACATCACTGATTTAAAATATGTTACTTGGTTAGCAAGGTCAGGGGGCTGTATGGTAGAAGCCTGCTTTGTTCTTTGTTTTATTTTAATCTCAAAGCTTAAAGCATGTATTACCCACCCATGTCCTTGATGAGTTTCTTAGCTTTTCCTTCTCTCTGTCTGCTAGACATTACTTGTTATGTTTAAAACTTGTTTTATAATAAAGAAAAGAAAGGCACAGGAATATAGTCTTTTAAAGTATGGAGGTTTGGGGCTTATATTTTGTGTTATTAGTAATTAATATTGAGATAATATAGCTAGCTTTTTCACCTTGTAAGTTTAGTCTAAACTATTGTGAGAGACTATATAGTTCTTTTCTAAGTGCAGGTATCTGTGTTCTTAGCATTCAATGTTGCTGAGCTAACAGCCGACTTTGAGCTGACCAAGGTCAACATTGGCTGCAGCTCTTGACTGAAGGCTTAGAGACAGAGAAAAGGATTTTATTGTTTTGCCTAAGTATGAAAGCTTGTTCTTATTAACAATTAATACTGCCTTTATTAGCAATCAATAAAAGCTCAGTCCCCATCAGTTATATTTTCTCTATTTAAAGTTGAAAGATGGAGAACTTATTTTGTGATTTTCAAAAGTCCTCCTAGAGCCAGGTATGGTGGCACACACTTATAATCCTAGTACTTGGGAGGTTGAGACAGGAGGATCACAGGTTTGCAGCCAGCCTCAGCTACTTAGTAAGGCCCTCCACAGCTTAGTGAGACCCTGTTTCAAAATAAAGAATAAAAATAGGGCTGGGAGTTTAGCTCAGAAGTAGAGTACCCTTGGGTTCAATCCTCAGTACCAAAAAAAAGAAAAAGCTTCAACGTCAATGAAGGGGGAGTTAGATTCGTACATACACATCCAAAGGGAATAGTTTGGTTGGAACATCATCTGTAAGTTGATCTGTTCAATGTAATCCTATACCTTTTGTAAAAATAATGAAGTAATTATGAGTATGAAATTTGTACCAAGCACTCATAATCATGTATCATTTAGGTTACTATTAAGTGTGTACATCAAATAGCATGATTCTATTTTCAGTCATTCAAAGTGTGCAATCATCCAGGATCACAAAGCGATTGGGAGTCTCATTTATTGCTGATGGGAAGGCAAAATAGTATAGCTACTTTGCAAAACCACTTGGCGTGTGTGTGTGTGTGTGTGTGTGTGTGTGTGTGTGTGTGTGTATGTGTGGTGTACTGGAGATTGAACCCAGGGGTACTCTACCTGTGAGCCACAGTCCTAGTTCTATTTTATTTTTTATTTGGAAACATGGTGTCACTAAGTTCCAGAGGGTCCCGCTACGTTGCTGAGGCTGGCCTGGAACTTTTGAGCCTCCTATCTCAGCCTCCTACATACTGGGATTACAGGAATGCGCCATCATGCCCAGTTGTTTTTTATACTGTTAAATATACTTTTCCCATAATAATCCTATAAACTCACTCTTAGATATCTACCGAAGAATAATAAACGTTATCTCCACACTAAAGCTTTACATTAATTTCCATGGCTGTGCTATTCATAAGTATGAAAAATAAAACAATTACTACATAGAGAAAGTGTGGTACAGTCACACAATGGAATGATACTTAGCAACAAAAAAGATAAAGCACTCATTCATGCAACATGAATTCACCTAAATGTGTTGTCTATTGAAAAGCCAGATGATAAAGTCTACATTGTGCATAATTTCATTTATATGGCACATCGGAAAAGATAAAAATATAGAAATGGAAAATATATCAGTAGTTGCCAAGGGCCACCATGTATGGTCTTTTTTTTGGTGGTGGTGCTGGGGATTGGACCCAGGAGTTGTCTACTTCTGAGCTGCATCCCCAACTCTCTTTATTTTTTTTTTTATCTTGAAAGTGTTTTACTAAGTTACCATGCATTGCCCTTGAACCTACAATCTTCCTGCCTTAGCTTCTCCAATACTGGGATTACAGACATGCACCACCATGCTGTCAAGCATGGACCCATCTGCGGTCCTTGTCTAAGAAATTACAATATAATGAAAAAAATTCCTGAATCCCTGTCTCCAGATGTATTCATTTTCTGAGGATTTCATAACAAATTACTATAAATGGGATAGCTTTACAAAACAGAAATGTATTTTATCAAGAGTTCTGCAGTCAAGAAATCCAAAAGCAAGATATCATCACTCCCTTGTTCCCTCTTTGCCTTTTCCAGCGTGTGGTGGTTGTGGGATTTCTTTCTTTGTGACTACATGTGCCTCCTTCACCATCACATTATTTTCTCCTCTGCATGTCCAGTTCTTTTTCTTTTCTGTCTCTTACAAGAGTACTTGGTATCAAACTAGCGGCCCATCTGGATAATGCAAGATGTTCTGTTTATCTCCAGATCCTTAATGACACCTGCAAAGACCCTTCATTGAACATTTAATATTCATAGGCTCTGGGGAATTTTGATATACACCTATCCTTTGGAGGGCCATCATCTAATCCACCAGAATCTGCCCTCTGACTCCCCCAAAGTTACATCTGCTCCACATGCAAAATACATTCATTCCTTCCCAACATCCTCCAAAGTCTCAACCATCAGATGTAAATCCAAAATATCATCCAAATATCATAAATTTAAACCTCATCAGATCATCAAAATTAATGATAGAGGAAACGTGTATGGCTCATTAGGAGCTAGAATTTCTCTTTGTGGACCTGTGAAAGTAGAAAATAAGTTATTTGCTTTATACATTAATTTGGCTATGTAGGCATAGGATAATAGTTATAGACATTTCCATTTCAAAAGGAAGTAAGAGAAATTATAAAGAAGTCACTGTGCCAGGTGTGGTGGCACACACCTGTGACCCCAGTATAGGAGGCTGAAAAAGTGAAAAAGGAGGGTCACAGGTTCAAGACCAGCCTCAGAAATTTATGAAGACCTCTTTCGAAAAAGAAGGAGGTGTTATGGGTGTAGCTCAGAGGTAGAATTCTCCTGGGTTCGTTCCCATGTACCAAAAAAATAAAAATAAAAATAAATCACTGGTTCAAAATAGCTTTAAATTCATCAAAAAACAAATTTCAAGAATTTTATTTTCATGGCTGGAAAATAGTCCTTGGCTCCTGCCTCTGGCCCTTGAAGTCAGTCTTCCTTTTTCTTATATGTTCATACATGTTTGCTTCCAAGTAGCTCAATAGACTCAATACTTGTTTATGTTATTTTGGAAGTCTAATAGCTTTCCCTCATTTCATCCTACCTTTGTCCCTTGAAGTTCAAGGTATCAGTATTTCTGCTGATATGTCCAAATTTTTTGAATGATTCCTGTGTGTGTAGTGGAGTTCTACACCAGCTAGGAGGAGGTCCCTCCACGTATTGTTCTTCGATAACTCCATCTCTAGTCCTGATTTCTGCTTAGATGGTTAAATGAATCTGAGTCACATCCCCTTATCCTTTTCTCCAGAGACCACTTTCTCAACAGTGAATTTCCTAATTTTAGCATCTTTTCCTGTCTGGATAGGCTGAGAACTTCCTAAATCATCAAGTTTCAGCTCTTTTTGCTTAATAGTTCCTTTCCCAAATTATATCTTTCCTTTCACATTTTATTGTAACCAGCATTCACCTTCAATACTTTTGCTTGGAAAACCTCAGCTAAATATAAACTTTATGTGCTTTTATTGGTGTATTATAGTCTCACATTATAATGTAAACCATGTTGACAGTGACATACATGCACACAGCACATCATTGATTGCAAGTTCTGCTTTACAAGGACTGAATAACACATATCAGGTAAGTGTTCTGCCACTATGTGACAACGGCCATCTTCCTTTTAGTTTGCAAAAAGGAATCCATTTTCTTCTGAGTCCCCATCAGTAGCATACTTAATAATCATATTTCTACTATCTGTTCCTGTAAGTTTCCTCTCATATGACAGAAGATTTCTCTAACATGTTCCTCATCTTTTCCTGATCCCTCACCAGAATTGCCTTTAACATCCATATTTCTATTAACAGTCTCTTGAAAGCAATGTAGCCTTTTTTTTATTTTTATTTTTGCTTCTCAACATCCTTTGATCCTCTGTCCATTATATAATTTCAAAGTCATTTCCGACGTTTTAGTAGCACTCCACTTTTTGGTACTTACATCTGTTTCATATTCCTGAGGCAGCCATTAAAAAAAATGAGTTTCATATATACATCGAGGCTCATATATCAAGTTTCTATCAGTGTTAACATTATCTAGGGGGAGGGGAAGAGGATGAGATGGAAACCAGAGGGAAACACAAAACAAGTTCTGTGTTCATTTCTGTTTGCATGACTCTGAACCTCATTATGATGTATGATACACCAATAAAAATTATTAAAAGAGAAAATAACACTGTATGGCTTAAAACAATAGAAAAAAACACGATCAAGGTGTCAACAGGAGTATAGTGTCTCTGGGACTCTAGGGGAGAATCCATGCTTTGTCTTTTCCAGCTTCAGGGAGTTGCTGTTTATCATGACTTCTGGCTGCATCTCTCCACTCTTTCTTCAGGTCACATTCTCCTCTGTGTGCTTGTACCTTCTCTTCTTTCTTTCCTAAGAACACTTGTCTTTGGATTTAGGGCCTGTTTGGGTAATCTTGGATAATCTCATCTCAATAGCCTTAACTGAATAACAAATACAAAGACCCTTTATGCAAATAAGTTTACATTCAGAGGTTGAAGAGATTTCAACGTGGACATATATTTTGTGGAGCCACCATTCAACTCACTGCACCAGGCAAGCTCAGCAGGGGAGCTTTGAGTAATTTATTAAGGATAAATGTAATTCATCAGAGAGAGCGGTGAAGAGAGGAGAGGAAAGGAATACAAACTTTCATTAAGATTTGTGTTGACTGCCTGAAAATTAGTAAAATTTTGCCTTTCTGTTTTTAGCTTTTTTAGATTTAGCTTTTTTACATTTTGAAAGAATTGAACACATAAAGAACTCAACACACTGAATTTAAAAGTTTTAATCATATGACTAATCTTGACTCTGAAAAGATTGTGTTCACTCGTGTTCCAGATAACTGTCTTCCAAGATGAGCTAAAAGCTCCAAAACCAATGATTTCGATTCCTGGCTACATATGAGTATCTCTTCAGGAGCTTTTAAAAATATTTTTCCTAGGCTCTATTCCAGATCCATTAAATTAGAATTTCTGGGGGTTGGGCCAAGAAATTTGTATTTTTGAAAGCTTTTCAGGTGATTCTAATGTGCAGTCAGAAATGAGAACTGCTGCTCTAAAATGTTCATTGGCTAAAAAATCACACCGTTGAAATTGTAACCTTTTAAAACAAAGTTACTTTTGTATGTGGTGCAGTGTAATTATACATCCTAGGGTGGTATGGAGTGTTAGAAATACACAAGCACACAACTCTTGGAGCACTACCCGCTGAGTCCTGCCCCCTCCCCCCTCCCTATTCCCCTTCCACTACTGGTCTAAATTACCTTTGTAAAACCTCCAATTTTGTGTAAGTGAAGAATGAATGAATGAGTGAATACACACATAAATAAAAGAAAATTACCATGAGCACTTAAACACGATCTTTGTAGTAATGAATAATCGTAAGTAAACATGCACAGAAATATCCCGAAATGAACCCTCAGAGCAGAACTGACTGATCCTTACTATCCTTTCACAGTTTAGGAACTCTAAACACATTTTGCATCTCCCAGAGTTAGATCTTTGATAACAAAACAAAAGCTAGGAATTCTGATTAAGAAAGTTACTTTGTGAAAAATACAACGCTGTGGTTAATAAATGCAAAAAATTGATATCAATCAGAGTGTATTCTTTGACCAGAATAGAAGCAAAGTAGAAATCAGTTACAGAAAGACAGAATAATCTTCAAACACTTGGAAACTAAAAATCACAGATTAAGTAATTCATATATACCTTGAATTCAAATACTGGCTGATCACTTGTTACCTGTGCTATCTTGAGCAAATTAACACTCTTAATTTCCTCTTCTATAAAATTATCATAAAAATGCAACCTGCTCTCATGCTCCTACTGAAAGTGCCAGTGAAAATAACACATAGAAAATTCTTAGAAAAAATAAATATTGCCTGTAAGTGGATTTTTTTGAGTATACCCTGCCTGCCTGCGATTCACTTCTACAGCCTCATTGTCTTATACTCTTTTCTGAGACTCCAATAAACAACAAAGAACAAAGGAAATGGCATAACAATTTTCAAGTTCTGAAAGAAAAACCTCAATTGTCACAACACTGTCAGGAAATCAGCCAAAATAGGTTTAAATAACATTCATAGTATCATACCTTAACTTTGCCTCTCTTTATGTAGCCTTACCTTCTTCCATTTATAGTATATTTGAGTTACATAGTTCATATCTATACATTTAGAGCCTCATCAGACAGTGGTATAATGTTTGTTTCCACAATCAAGCATAATTTAGATAGCTCAGGGGGATAAATGATTTGCTATTGAGTATATCCACTAAACATTTTATATTGGTTATGTATTTTTTTAGTTCCATGTGGTTCTTCTTTATTCTATTTCTTACTGAGATTTTCTATATTTCATATTTATTTAAAGAGTGTTCATAGTTTTTCATTGAAACATTTCTATTATAGTTGCTTTAACATTCTTGTCCGATAAGTAGAATGTTTGTCATACAGTGCTTGTATCTATTGAGTATCTCTTTCATTCAGTAGGAGTGGAGGCACTACCTCATATTGTCAGATAGGAGTAGCAATTCAGGTTCACCACTCAGCTTCTATTGACACTTGAAGAGGAAGAACTTTTGCTATTGACGAGTGGGGATAAAAAACCTTGGTCTCCATTGAAACCATGCTGGGGGAGGGAGGAAGATGTCTTTATTAATGGTGAAATGAAAGTCTCAGCTCCATACTCATGTTTCTGTAACACCTGTCAGAGGATTATGACATATCACTGTTGCCTGGCAAGGTTGAAATTCTGGGCTCAACCTTTTCTTTTCTGGTTGGGAGAATAGTCACATTTTTTCCTATGTTGCTTAGATGGATCAGCTATTCTCTTACAACTTTGTGTCTTTATAATAAGATGTATTCTTTGTAATCTTTTGAGTAAAGAAGGTAGGCTTGTTTGTTTTGGTCAGCATTCATGGCCATTTCTGGGTCTCTCTAGCTTGTCTGAGTTACATGAAGCAATGAGAAAACCTAGGGAACATTCTACCATGTCATTTCTTTTCCTCACCTTTCAGTGCCATCTTATATTTGTTTTATTTTAATGTCCAGAGTATTTAGCTATACTAAGAGGAATAGAAAAAATACATCTACTATATATTCCAGAAGTTAAAGTGCCCTAGATATGCATTAATTTGAGCTACCCTATATCATTAACCTTGCATTTCTCTTGCCATGGTAGGGTAGCACATTAGTTATTTAGAATTATGTGGTCCCCATTAGAAATTGCCAGGTGAGAACATAAAACATTGAATTTACTGTGCCCTTTGAAGTAAGAAGCTAACGACTGAATCTTTGCTGTTGCATGGATGAAACAGGAAACTGCATCATTATTTAGATAATAATGCATTATTTAGATAAATTTTTTCCCAATTTTACACTTTGGGTCTCTTCTCATAGTATTAAAATGTCAAAATATGGAATTCAATTATGACACACAAAATATAATTAAATATGCTAACAATTTCTGAAAATCAGTTTTTACTTTATTTTGTGAAATTGTGACTGTAACAAACCATTTCCATTTACTCCAACATTTCTCCGTTCATCTCCCTCTCCAAATAGATGATCTCATAATTTTACCAAGTGATTGAAGGTTGTAAAATATAAATATAGTTACTCCTTTTCTATATTATCAGCAATTTTGTATCTCTACCTAATCTCTTTCCCTTCCTACTAGCTCTTATATAGAGCAATTTTCCCAGACTCTAGATAGATTTCTCAGTTTGAATTCTAGCTCCATCTCCTACCTGTTTTGTGGTGTTAGGGAAATTTTTAACAAGTCTAAACTTCAATTTCCTGAGCTGGAAAATAAAGAAAATAATTGTACTTAACTTTAATAGTCATTAAAGTTAGTAACCATAGAAGTCATAGAAATGCATGGCTTGGATCTCAGTTAAAATTATTTTTTGTTCAATTGGAAGGAGTACATTGTGCTGAAAGTTTTCAGCTATTACTGCCTTCATGATCTGTCTCAGGTTTTTAGGTGAAGATACATTCTTGCTGAGCAGCCTTCAGTCAACAGGTAAGTATGATGAGATACTTGGAACTTTACAATCCTGCTTTTTCCCCTATCTTCATTTTCCTTCATAATTCTCATATTCAAATTATAGTCAACATTATACTCTAAAACCTTTCCTTGCCAGATCCCACCATCTCTCCTTTGATATTTCACAGGTCTTCTCTCTCAGTGAACTTCTGCTTGCCAAAACACTTGCCTGGCACACTACCTCAGAAAAGATGCAGTGTAATGAAATGAGATGATATGTAGACATGCGGTAATATCTAATCAAGGCTTCACACGATATTTCAATCTAATAATCATTGAATAAAATTTAGGTGTTATCATGCTTTTAGAAACTTGAATTCCACTCCTGCTTATGAGCTCTTGACCACTGTCATGGTTTGGAAGTGAAATGTCCCCCAAAGACTCATGTGTTCAAGGCTTGGTCCCCAGTGAAGCAATGTTCAAGGGAGAGCGGTGTTCTGGGGAATTAATTGGATCATGACCTCGTTAGTGGATCAATACTTTAATAGCATTATTAGGAGGTGATGGAAACTGTAGGAGACAGGACCTCGTTGAAGGAGTGGGTTTGGGGGCACATGTCCTTGGGGACTATACCTTGCCTTGGTCCTTTTCTCTCCCTTTTTCTGTTTCCTGGTTGCAATGAGGTGAGCATTTTTGCTGTAGCACACCCTTGAAACCAGCCAACCATGCAATAAAACGATTGATAGCATGAGCCAAAATAAGGCTTTCCTTCTCTAAGTTGATTATCTCAGGTGTTTGTCATAGCAATGAAAAGCTGATCAACACAACCACATCCTGAATATTATTTCCAGCCAGGTGTGGTGGCACGCACTTGTTATCCCAGTACTTGGAAGGCAGGAGGATCATAGGTTCACAACTAGCCTCAGCAATTTAGCGAGGCCCTCCTCAACTTAATGAGACCCTGATTCCAAATAAAGAATAATAATAGGGCTGGGGGTTTGGCTTAGAGGTAAAATGCCCCTGGGTTCCATCCCTAGTAACACACACACACACACAGATGAAATATTATTTTCTAGCTTTTGTCCACATGCTCACTGTTTAGTCTCTCTTCAGGTAGTATTTTTCCCTTGTTCTTGAAGTATGTTTGTCTTTTAAAAAATCAGCAATGCTCATGTCTGCAACAACAAACTAATGTCATTTATCTTTTCAGTTATTTCACTAAATCATGGTGTATTTCTGCTTTATTTATCTTTGTACATATTAGATTTTTGTTTATATCCTCACTTGTTTCTTGAAAATATTTTCTCAAAGATCAATAATGGTTTAAAAAAACAAATTTCACAACATTTTCTTGGATTATCTAAATTCCTTTTTTTGCATTTGTGTAGTACTAGAGATTGAACCCAAGGACATTCTGCCTCTGAGCTACACCCCAAGGCCTATTTTACTTTTTATTTTGAAATGGGATCTCACTAAGTTACTGCACACTGGCCTCAAATCTCTGATCCTCCTTTCTTAGGCTTCCAAGTACTGAGATTATAGCAGGGCATCCATGTAATATTTTATTCAGTTGTTTATTCAATTTCATTTTATATACTTTTATTGGTACATTGTAACTGTACATCATAATGAGATTTAAACTGATACAAACTTACCTGTGCACATCATTTGGTGTGTTTTCTTCTGCATCCCACTCCTTTCTCCCAGTACATGTTAGTGAGATTGATAGTGATACCTTCATATATGGAAATAACATTATTTAGTCTGAATCTTTCCTGGAGCTTCATTTTTTCCTTTCCCTCCTCCCTTCCTCCATCTACTTGACTATTCTATTGGTCTCTCTTCTCATTTAACTGAAGTCCTTTTTATGTCCTATCTTATCTATAGCGTCCACATATGAGAGATAACATAGAATCCTGGACTTTCTGAAACTAGCTTATTTCACTTAGCATAATACTCTCTAGGTCTATCCACTTTCTGCAAATGACATAATTTTGTTCTTCTTTATAGATGAATAAAATTCCATTGTGTATATGTGTTACATTTTCTTTATCCATTCATTAGTTGATAGATGTCTAAGTTGGCTCCATATTTGGCTATTGTGAATTGTACTACTATAAGCATGGAAATTTTTATAGTATTATAGTACTTCAGAGTATCATTAAAATATTTTAACTTTAATTATTTTGGAAACATATTGAGGAATGATATGGCTGGATAACATGGTAGTTCCATCCCTAGTCTTTTAAAGAACCTCCACACTGATCTCCATAGTGGTTGTACTAATTTGAAGTCCCACTAACAATATATAAAAGTTCCAGTTTCCCCACATCCTTGCCAACATTTATTATTGATTGTATTCTTGATGATTGACATTCTAATTGAAGTTAATAGACTCTCAGGTTAGTTTTCATTTGCATTTCCCTAATTACTAATGATGTTGATTTTTTTTTCATATATTTGTTGGCCATTTTTATTTTTTGAGAAGTATTTATGTATTTATTCAGTTCAGTTGTCAATTTTAAATTTGAGGAGTTTTTGTTCTAAGTTTTTTTGAGTTCTTTATATTTTCTAGATACCTGTTATCTATCAGAGTAATAGAAGCAAAGGTTTCTCCCAGTCTGCAGGCTCTATGTTTAGACTTCATTTTTTCTTTGTTGTGTAGAAGCATTTTAATTTGATGTCATCACATTTATTGATTCTTGGGTTTATTTTATGAGTTTTGGGGATTCTATTGAGGAAGTCTCTGCAAGTGCCTATATATTTTTTTTAATTATAATTTTTACTGTAGTAATTCGTGCAATATAGCATACATCTTTGTTAAGTACTAGTTGTTAACAACATATTTGCACACAATTCTCATTTGACCCCTTCCCCAATTCCCACCCCATTCCCTCCCCCTTCCTCCCCCTCAGGTTCACTTCAGTGAGTGACCTTGATATGATTGTGTAAGTACATCATGTGCTTTAGGGTGTCCCTTTGCCCCATGCATCCACTACAATTAAACCAACTTCTTTGCTTATCGAGGATCTCTCCTTTTCATCTAGAGACCCTCCTATGCCCCATCTTCTCCCTAGCATCCACATATTAGGGAGAACATATGCTTCTTAACTCTTTGTGACTGACTAATCTCACTTAACATAATGTTTTCCAGTTGCATCCATTTCCCTGCAAAGAACATGATTTTATTCTTCTTTATGGCTGAG
>PVLC010003270.1:46297-99897 GCA_004027655.1 Graphiurus murinus | reverse complement strand
TCCAACAACAGATGAATGGATTACAAAACTATGGGATATGTACACAATGGAATTTTACTCAGCCATAAAGAAGAACAAAATCATGTTATTTGCAAGGAAATGGAGGGAACTGGAAAACATTATGTTAAGTGAGATTAGTCAGTCACAAAAAGTTAAAAATCAAATGCTCTCCCTAATATGTGGAAGCTAGGGAGAAAATAGGACATAAGAGGGACTCCAGGTGAAGGAGAATCCTTAGGGGAACAAAAAATTTGACTTAATGGAAGGTAATGGGAGGAGGGGGGACACCCTAATGAGCATGATGTACTTACAAGATCACATCAAAGTCAATCACTAAACTGACCAGGAGATAGGGGGAGGGTGGGTGGGAATTGGGGAAGGGTTAATGAGAAATATGTGCATGGATGTCTTTACCTGTACTAGCTTGTAAAAAATAAATAAATAAATAAAAAATAAAAAAGGGAAATGGTACTTCCATTTTTATTCTACAAAATTAAGAGAAAAATATCTTTTAATGGAATAGTTGGTATGTGGTTTCACATTCCAGAAGTGATCATTGAAAAAAGGTGACATCGTAAATGTAGAAGTGTTGTGAAAAAAATAACAATCTGTCTCCCTAATAATTTAAAATATAACAAAATTTTTCATATTACTTAGGGATGAAGAGACAACCAAAATTATTGGGGTATAAATATAGAATTAAATGTGATTGTCTCGGTGCAGTGAGACTAAAAATAAGACAGATAAAAGGAGAAGACTTCTGTCTTTCTGATTTAAATATTTAACTCTATTAATATATTGCTTTCATAGTTTGATCACAATTTAAGAGAGAAAATAATTAATATGAAAAATGGTGTAAACCCTCAGTTTAAATATATTCCTTTTAGTCACATAATAAATTTAAAATTAATTTTATTTAAGATCTATCTATCAGTCTTATAAGCATTTGAACATCTCTGCAAATACATATATAACACATATTAGCTTTAGAAAAAATTCTATTCAGCTATCTACCATCCAGATAATAATTATCAAATAGAAGTAACTGTCATTTAAAAAATAAATGGCAAGTTTTAGCATGCTCACTGGCATTTTGTCACCTTATTTTACTCTCCTGCTTTGCCCTACATTGAATTCTAAGAGTGCTTGGATCTCCACATGCCTTTTTTCCACTTAGTCTTCTTCTTCCATAACAGAAAACAAGTTGCTAGCAGGGTGCATTTTTACTTTGAGAATGCCTAAGTCTTTACTGCCCTTCTATTTTTTACCTTTCCTGGGATGCCAATAGATATCAATAAAGGGCATGAGAAGATGACTTCTGCAGAGACATTTATGTTTTCAGCATCGCCTGTGTGTTAAAAACTCATGGCACTTACAAAAAAAAATGAGAGTTGCTCTTTTGTAGTATCAGTTCAAAAAAGAAATAATCACTTGGGAAATTTTACTCTGTATCTGCTGCAAAGAAACCCAGCAGAGAAGAAAGGCTTGCAAAACCATAGAAGGCAGTAAATGTCAGAAAAGGTGGGCCATTCTTGCTTGTAACCATGAGGGCATTTCACTTATACTCAAGCTCATTGTTATGCTTAGTCAACTATAACCTTATGTCAAGCTGATCTTTACTCTGTGGAAGTCTAGAAGTAACTACAGGTAACAAACTTTGGACTAGAATTTTGTAGGAATTTAACTCTTGGTAAACTTTAATTGTAGTTAAAAGTACAATGTTGAAAATCATTTCTTGGAGTAGTTTTTAAGTTTCATTGAGAATGAATTTTGGATATGTCACTTTTATTTTTACCACTTATTTCACTAAATCATACAAACGAGTTGGTATATGTGTTTATATATACATTATTTAGTATATGTGTGTGTGTGTATGTATGCATGCATGTATAAACTCTTGAGTTTGATATACTAAGCAAATCCAAGGAACTTAGATCTAATATAGTTTTGATTAGTATACCATCAAATTGTATTTACCTATAACAGTACATAGAAAAGAAATGAGTAACAACAATCTTACAAGAAGAATAAGAAAATATATTATCTATTATAAAAATTCATATTTTAAAATTTTATTTGTAGTTCCATGAAAAGATCAACATTAAATAAAATCAACAATTTAAGTGATGTAAACATTTTCATCTTCTTTTACCAAGCTAATAACTTAAAGCAGCTTCTATTTAAAATAAACCCCAAGAATGCTAACAAAATACAGAGGCCAAAACTTCTCCAGAATGTAAACTGAAATCAATCAAATCAATTATTTAAAACTTATAGTTTATATAATTTATGTGATACTTAAGGAACTCTCTCCTCTATCAATTTACCTACCTATCTACCTAGCATCTATCTATCTATATAAATCCTGGTTCCTTGCTGGCTCTCTTTCTCTCCTTTGCCTCCATGCTCTGAGCTTTGGAGACTTTGTCCTATAAGATTTCTCACACCTATTTTTATTCTTGCAACCCTGATTATGTTTTTAGAGTTAAATTTTTGTTAAAATTTTAGAAATGTATAAGTAAATCTAAGTTCAAGTCTATAAGAACAAAGCAACTTACTATCCTATAAGAAGTAGTCCAAGTATGCAAGTATTTTTTTTTTGCCTGTGGTACTGGGGATCTAACCCAGAGGCATTTTACCTTTGAGCTACGCCCCCATACCAATTACCAATTTTAGTTATTTGGAAACAGGGTCTTGCTAGGTTTATGAGAGTCTCACTACTTGCTGAGGCTGTCCCCCTGCCATCCCCCAATCTTAGCCTCCCAAGTAATGGGGTGACAGGGGTGTGCCACCATGCGCAGCCAAGTATCCACTTTTATATACACTATTTGTAGCAGAAAAATAGAGGTCATATGCTCAATAGATATGTATGCTTTTCTGTCACTAACAATGTTTTGCTTTGATTCAAGTGAAAATATTCATAAACACAGGACATACTCTTGGTTAATAATAGCTTTTGTTCGATCATGTGACTTTTCTGTCCAGTAAGGCATCAAGGAAAGTTATATAGAGCACTTCTGGGAAATATTTTATTCCATGATGAAGATTTCCTGGGAAGATGGGACATTTATATTAAACCCTACATTTTTGTTGTTGTTACTTTTTATTGTTATTATTTTTTGTGTTTAAAATTGACCAGGTAGACTTCAGAAAAACAAAGAAGCTATAAATATCTCACAGGAATAAGAGACCAAAAAATCAAAGATATCTAATGAACTGTCGCACCTCAAAACCAACTCTAGAATTGGCTACATTCAGACAAAATTTTGCTAGATTAACTAAGAAAATGTTGATTTTTCTATAGCTAATGTCTTCAATAAATTCATTAAAACAATATCTTGAAATATTTAAAGTCAATTTATGATGTATTTACATAAATACCTGATTAATTGCTGAATAAATTTCTGGTTAAGAGTAGTAGAACTCTACCAGGAGAAAAAATATGAAGACAAGCTGTAGTAGTATGTATTTTTAATATGCATACATGCATTTTCCCTAGTGTAAGTGTAGTTTGATGATCTTAAACATTCTTTAAAAATAAAATGTTGATGAAAAAAACATGTTCTTATCTCTCAGGCACAGTTTAATCTGTGTCTTTTAAGAAGATCAGGATTAACCAAGTATAATTTCAGGATTAAATGTAATAGCTGAGCCTTCTTTGCACACAGGTGGGAAGGAACTTACTGTCATCTCACTTGCCCACAGAAAAGTGTACTAAATTTAAGACTGGTTACACATAGCAAATGTCTTAAAGTGTGACTCCTTGTCCTGATAGTACTTGCCTCTTTTAGTTTGTATATATTCAGGTTCCTTCACATTTTCTTACATTCAGAATACCAAATTGATATATCATTAACATACTTATAACATTTTACTATAACCTACACTAGGAGTGTCTTACTGATAGCATTGATTTGGAGTTGGACAGCTTAGATTTTTCAAGGTGGGCATTTAGAGTATTTTGACTCTATCAGGACACGTATTCTGTGGCATATCAAGTGACCTATATGCACAGATACCACTCCAAAGAAACTTAACGTGGAGATTAAAATTCCTGTATTCCTTCCAGATCTTATTTCATATAAAAATAAGGTGATTTATAGCTAGTAAAAATACACATGAAATGCAGTCAATTTAGTTTTTAATTTACACTAAATATCATCTATCCTTAGAGATAAATTTATTCAATGGATATAAAGAGCTCAACACTTATTGGATATAATCATACAATTCTATTTTTATAATTAATATTCTCAAAGGAAGTTTTAAAATTAGAAAAAATAATTATCAAAAATAAAAACAAAGAAGATATAGCAATATTTCATGAGTCCCTATTACATAGAAGTTATATATATTTGTCTGATTTCTCTTATCACTTAATTTTCTGATATCTATCTGAATACCTGCCACTTGGTATTCACTCATTTAATACTTATTAAAGGAATGGAGTGTGTTAACCATGTCACATAAATTTTCATGACAAATAGCTGCTGAAATTATTAACCATGCAGCAGATGAGAAAACTGTGGTGCAAATATTAGGCAAGTTCGAATGTTTGCCAAGTTTCTAAGACAAATTCATATCTCCCTCAATTACAGAACCGGTTTTACTCTGAGACAGTTTCTATAAGAGAAAAATATAGAATAGTGGTTTAGATTTTTTCTCACAATTCTGGAGGCTAAGATGTTCAAGATCATGGCTACGATAAATATGGATTCTGGAGAGTCCAGGTTTCCCTCATGGATATCTTCTTCTTTTTTTTTTTTTTTTTTTTTTGCGGTACTAGGGATTGAACTCAGGGGCGTTCTACCTTTCTACCTCCGAGCTACACCCCCAGCCCTATTTTTTATTCTTTATTTTGAAACCGAGTCTCACTAAGTTGTGGAGTACCTCACTAGGTAGCTGAGGCTGGCCTCGAACCTGGATCCTCCGGTCTCAGCCTCCCGAATGCTGGGATTACAAGCGTGCGCCACCACGCCCGGCTTCATGGATATCTTCTGACTGTTCTCTCATGACAGACACGTGGGCAATCTCTCTTATGTCTTCCTTACCATGTTCCCATTCTTGAGAATTCCACCCACAAGATTTAATTGTCTCTTGAAGTCCCACACCCAAGTATCATGATATTGGGGATTTAAACTTCAACATAAAAATTTGAGGGGACAAAACATTGAGTCTATAGTTCTAACTTTTACTGAAGACAGTTATGTAAATATACTCTTAAATGAGTTTGAAACATGTCAGCTGCTGAACCACGGTGCTCACATTTCTTGAGCATTTAAGTCTGCTCCCTGCAGATGTCCATTCCAGCCTGATTGACAGGAAGGAGTAACTTGGATTTTAAACTTTTCATATCACTCTGAGTTCTACTGTTTTGAACATATGCTCATCTTCAGAACTCTGTATTTATAAATATTATTTTACTTAATTGTAGTTCCTATAAATTTTGTCTTCTGAAAGGTAAACCATATCTACACCCTACTTAATTTTTGTTTTATATTTTTGCTTTCACTTATCCTTATATGTATTATTGTAATCATTGTTAAAATAAGAAAATAACTTTATAAGAAAAATTCAAATTGGTACTATGCAATAGCATTTTTGTTTCATAAGATGCACGTTGTGTTATTACCTGGCTCTAAATGAGAAAGTGCATACATCATAAACATAATTTAGGAATGAGTTCACTCTATTTGTTTAAATCTCCCACAAGTATTTTATAAGTTAACAAAGCATGCATTCCATCCCCTAAACTCAAATTCACAGTACAATTAATAGCCATGGAGAAATAAAACATCTCTATATTAATTTGTCAATTTCACCTTCATTGAGGCGCTTCACCTTGGGGACTCTTCTCATCTATTTCTATTACGTAGCTGTGTGAAACAGAGATGGATGGCTATGTCAGTTTTCTGACCCTTTTACTACAAATTTCTAATTCACAAATTTTCAAATACTGAAATTTTATTCTCCACGCGGTCTTCATTTGAGACAATCATTGTGTAGGATCATTGTGAGTAGAACTAAAACCTTAATATATAATTGTTCATCGTTGTCTTCCTTAACAGTCAAGATTGAGTATTGAAATGCCAGGGGAAGAGTAAGCAATTGCTCACATATTGTACTCTACAATTTTATCCTTAGGAAACTAATGTTCTTTTAAAAAACCATGTTTCAAATAGTATAGTTTACAAGAATGCTCTAATTCTTTGAAGCATTAATGGCTTCAAAGAGTTTGCAGATAAAATATTTAATCTTGAACACAGCATACCTAAACTCCAGAAACCTTAGAGAACCAAATAAATCACAAAGCATCTTGCTAGAATTCACATTTAATAGGCATTTAGGTGACAAATTTAAAGATGAAAGATAAAAATATTTAATCATTTTTGCAAACTTGATATATTTTTAGTTGGCAGGCATAGATTCATGTAAAAAAAATAAAGTACACTTTAGTTGTACAGCACAGATAAAATACAGATGAATAAAGAAAATGTGTATATACATATTATGGAATTTCACTTAGATATAAATAAGAACAAAATTAAGTAATCTGCAGATAAATGAATGGAATTAGAGAATATTATGCTATGTAAAACCAGCCAGTATCGGGAAGTCAAGGGTCATATTTTTTCTCTCATATGTGGAAACTAGAGAGAAATTGGGAGAAGAAAGGGACTTCAGATAAATGAGAAAGAATAGTCAAATAATTGGAAGGGATTGAGAGAGGGAGTTGGTGAAAGAAAAAGGAGACAATGAAGAAGAAAACATTTTAAATAATCTTATGTCCAAATATGAAGGTGTCACTACTCATCTCACTAACATGATGGGGAGGCTGGAAGGGAAATCTGAGTGGGTTGTGGAGGAACATACACCAAGGGCTGTGTGCATGTGTGTTCTTATCACTTTGATGTATAATATGTATAATTCAAATGCACTAATAAAAGTATATTGAAAAACATAGTAAACTCACCTTTTAAATTTTGGAATACAATACCAAAAATTTCTATTCATAAAAATAGCAATAATATAAAATTCAATTTAGTTCCCATTTCATTACTTTCTGGGTACCTAATTTTGAGAAATTAAAGTTAAAATAATCTAATACTTGGCAAATATTTGAATCTTATTTTATAAACATGGCAGAGAGCTATTTTTTTTAACTTAGATTTGTAGCAACCATTGTGTAGCAGATGATAACCATATTTACCCATGAGAAAGCAATCTACATTTTGTTTTATTTGTGATAATTCCCACTTAAAAATCAAAGAGCTCTTACTAAGTTTGTATAGTGTTTATTTCTACAGGTATGTAACAATCTAAGATTAATTACAGCATAATCAGCACCTGTAGTTTAGCATTCAATCTTTTTGGCTATTTTTTGGTATATTCCTGAAATGAAAATGTAGCATTATTTTTCTATAGGGAATTATCTATTTTAAATTAATGCTAAATACCTGAAGCCTAATCAAATTACATATTCACTCTGGGTCTAGTTTTTCTTGATGTGGAAACCAGCACGTTTCCAGAACGCACTGGCAGATTTTTGCATGTGCTTTGAAAATTTCATCTGTATTGGTAGTTTAGCGCCTTCAGTGAGAAATTAGAGTCACTGCTTAAGTTCACAAGAAGAACACTGAAGTCTTTGAGGATAAAATGCAGTCTAGATTCCCAAGGTTTGATTATGAGGAAGGTGGTATTATTTTAATTATATTACATAATCAGCATTTTATGTGTGCACCAATAAAAGACAGAAATGTACTTTAAAAATGAATCTAAAATTGTGCTTAGAATGCTAATGTTCTGGGGAGGCAGCCCTACAAGTCCTGTGTGCATGTATGTCACTGTCAACATGATTTACATTATGATGTGACTAGAAGGCACCAATAAAAGCACATTATTAAAAAATGCTACTGTTCTATACAATTAGCTCATTTTGAATTGAAAACAAAATAAAACAAAACATCAGTTGTTTCAACTATGAATGGGATCTCAGTACTGTGATTAGATAAGCTGACAGATGTGTAGGATTTCTATTTATTTATGAAGATGCATAATGATTCAGAGCTGAGCTGTTAAATAACTTATTTTATTTGTTCACAATTTATTCTTTGTTACTTTTTAAAATATTTACCTTTTCATTTGAATGACTGTAAAACAAGAAGCTATTTTTATTGCCACGAATCATATTCTATTCACTTTGCTTTTTAGCATATTGAATAACTCCCATAATAATTATTTTGTTAGAAATGTGCATGGTCTCTGCCATTTAGCAAAATATATGGATAAGATACAAACATTTTATTTTATTTTATTTTAAAATTAAGTGTTAGGCACTTTCTGCAATTTTAAACAGTTACATTGGATATTCTTAATCACAGAAAGTGTGGTACTTTCCCATTATTCAGGTTGTTTTCTGTATTAGCTCCTTCAAAATCTTTAGAATTCATGAATACAGAAGCCTAGGACTGTGGACTTCAGATACTGTTCCAAGTCAAGTGTACATCTGGTTATGACTCCAGTTGCCTGTTTTATAAATGGATTTATTATTTGATTTCTCTCAGATTGAAACACACACACACATACACACACACACACACACACACACTCCCTCAAGATTCATAAAGAAATTGATTATGTTGTACTCTTAGATTGTTTTTATCATTTTGAAAACAATGGGCCCTAAGACGCACTGCAAAATAAGGGAGCTATTTGAGAATAAAAGTTTCTTTTTCTATTTTATGAAAATGACTTGTCCTTACTTATAAAACTTTAACTTTATACCAAGAACCAAACTGAAATGTATCTCATCATCTTTCAAAAAGAACTTAATGCTGATAGCATGGGATATAAATATCAAACACCAAGCACTATCAGATTATCTTAACTTTTTTTTTTTCTTTTTTTTGGTACTGAAGATTGAACCCAGGGGCATTCAGCCTCCAACCTAAACTCCCAGCCTCCATTAAAAAAAAAAAAATTAAATAGGGTCTCTCTAAGTTGCAGAGGCTGGTCTCAACCCTGCAATCCTCCTGTCTCAGCTCCCAAGCACTGGGATTTCAGGTGTGTGACACACAGCTGTAAGATGTTCTTAGCTCTTAACTATAATTTTTTCTAGTATTTATCATAACATGGGCAATTACTATTATCTGTGCCACCCCACACTGCCTTTGCTTTTAAGAAAAGCCTTATGTTTTATGATGTCATTGTTAGTAACCTTACCTTTTTACTTGTTAAAATTACATATGAAGCTAAATATGATTTACAGCGTAAAACTGGCAAATCTAAGTGATTAGCTTCGTACATAACATGGCTCAGAACAAAACAAAATAATGGTTTAAAACTAAAAACAACTTTTGATATGTTGATAACAATTTAAAATATGATCTGACCTTTCATTCGGAATGTCTGTGTATATATTTTGGAGTCACAAATTGTAAACCGTTTACCTTGAGCAAATGATATAAAATTATATGTCTCAGTCACACCACTTGGATCATGGCCTAAAAACTGTCTACCCAGTAGAAACTTTGTAGACTATTACAAAGGGGTTTAATGAGTATTTCCGAATTTCTAGCGTTGTATTTATCACAAATTTTTTTTTCAGTATATGGCATGTACTAGATTGTTTGATTTTTCCAAGAAATTCAGAGGCCAAATTCAAAGATTCAAAGGTGGAAGAAACAGAAATGAGTCTGAAATATAAAGAGGCATCTCAAAGATCTAGGAGAACAGAGCGTTCCTGGATCAATTATCTTTCTAGCATCTACTGAGTTCGGTTGCCCACCTAGGCCCCAGTCACCTGTGCTGATTTGCACATGGGCTGACAAGTGCTATCTATTTTAGCACAATTTTAATCAAAAGTGATATTTTAATGGAAATTCAAAACTAAAAAGTACTATTATCAATTTGTCATTTAATGATGTTCACTTTTTTTCTGAAGAAATAATTCAATGGTATAGGTTGAACAAGAATCATATATAAGATGGATCTATGTGTTGTTAGCAGACACATATTAGAATTACATACACATGTTCCAAATATGTGTATGCAATTCTAATATGCAAACTCCCAAATGCACTTTCACATAAAAATAATATGCATCATGATTAAATCATCAATGATCCAAAATAAGAACAAAATCATTTTTGTGGGGAATGGTACTGAGAAATCCATTATTAAATGCATGAAACCAAAATATCTTCTTATTGCAGTCTACAATCAAAAGGGTAGACCTTCATTTTCTTTGATATGTCCAGTTTCTAGGTAGCCAATCATAATTTTATAAGATTACAGGTTATGGCTATATGAAAGGAGGTCACAGATCTCCAAACAGACTTGTGTTTAATAATGTACTAGAGCCGGGCATGGTGGCGCACGCTTGTAATCCCAGCATTCGGGAGGCTGAGACCGGAGGTCCAGGTTCGAGGCCAGCCTCAGCTACCTAGTGAGGCACTCCGCAACTTAGTGAGACCCGGTTTCAAAATAAAGAATAAAAAAAAAAAATAGGGCTGGGGGTGTAGCTCGGAGGTAGAATGCTCCTGAGTTCAATCCCCAGTACCGAAAAAAAAAAAAAATAAAAAATAAAAAAAAATAATGTACTAGATATGCATAAAACATAGCACAATTGCTGTTTTTCTTTCTAAAATGTCTACTTTGTGTTTCCTAATTATATATAACATAATAATGTGTATTAATATATAATGGATATCTATGTATATAATATGTGATTATTATATGTCATCATCTACAGAATCAAAAATGTGTTTATTATGTTGTGGGAGCCTCTTTTTTTTGTTGTTGTTGTGCAAAACATTGTGGAATACATAAAGACAAAAGAAAAGTAATGATCACATCCCTCAATAAGGAGATCATGGCCACAAATAGAATATTGTTGCTAAAGGCCGCCATTAGGATGTGTCCAAAACACGACATAATTGGACTCTGGCTTTATAAGTGAGACATTATTAAATATTTGGCTGTGTCACTTAGCAGTGTTTTGGTTTGGTATAGTTTGGGATTTTTTTGTTGCTTAGTTTGGTTTTTATAGAGAAAAGTATTTTGTAGAAAAATGCACTAGAACAGAACACATTGAAGCTAGTACAGCATCAGCACGGCAAATAGCAAGCTTTGAGATTATAGGATGCGTCCCACCCAATATTTACTCTCTGAATATTTGATGCCAAAAAAAGAGGGAAAGTTAATGGTATTTTCACCACTCTCTTCCCCCTTTCAATGCAAACTGATGCTTATTGGTCCCCAGAATTCCTTCTGAAAAGCAGTCCCTGAAGCAAAATATGTGTATACGCCCTACAAAGTCCCTATCACACAGATCATTTTTTAGATTTTGATTCTAACAGAAGAAAATAGAAGTTTTGCTTCAGTCCACTACAGGCATTGATTGCAGTCACCAGATACATCTTGATAAGTGCTTCCAAATGGAGGTTGACAAGTATTTAAAACTGCTTTGGGACCATTTACCGAAGAAGATGTTAGGGAAAATGTCTTGTGTAGCCCGTATATTCCGTTTATGACTATAGCGTTGTATATTCCGACTCTGAGCAAAGTGAATTAAAATATTTAAGCTACTTTGCATTTCCATCTCATCTACCAGGTGTTTAGGCCCCCAGCAGGAGCTCAAGAACTCCATTTGTATGTATGATAAAATTTAAGCATTCTACAGCTGCAGATACACTTGTTTTCTTCTTATGCATTCAACCACATTTCTATCCTCTTCTTAAATGCTGTAATTGCAACAGGCATAAGGGATGTAAGGGGAAAAAAAATTGAATGAAGCAGTATTCTGTGTATTTGTAAATGTAAAACAGATGTGCAGTAAATATTGTGAGCTTTGAGTCAATGGGACACCATATAAATACAAAGGAATGAAAGAAGAGATGTAATTTGCCAGTGATTTTTGCTAAATGTTTCATCAGTAATGGAAAAGCTACAGGTTCTTACAGGACTTAATGAATAGCTTTTAAAACATGTTTTTTTTTTTCTTGTTACTGTATCACTAAGCAGCAACCAGTCTGTATACTATAAATAGAGGAAAATTTTAGTAAGTAAGAGATATATACATTCATAAAAATTTCAAAATATTTAAATAATTTTTAATCCCAAAGCAAAACCAAGAAAGTATTTGTATAGGGGAAATTTCATAATTTTTAATATACAACTAATTTGAAAACATTTAACTTTCTATTTTAATTACCAATAATGCTGATAACTTCAGAATAGGAAACATATAAAGAAAAACATAATTTGTCATATTTCAGAGGAAAAAAAAGAGAAGTACTTCGTATTTTATAAGCTTATCCCTAATTTGTCGAAAATCAGATAATGGCATTGCCTTTTATTGACTAACTCTGATTCAACATCCTCTTCTTACCCATCCTGTTCATTCAGCTACATCCAAATAATTTATATCAAGAATTTCTTATTTGCCAATTCCCTTGGTTGAGATTTTGTACTCAAATGATTTATTGCTATAATTTATTAACTATTCCTCTGCGTTTGTTTTCTTTCTATACAAATTACATACCGCCAAACATCGTCTGATTAGTATTCCTGAGCATATACTGACCAAAGTCTCATTGTTCAAAAATGTGTAATTGCTCCCCATTTCCACATGTGTTTTTACTCCTTTGGCCTGAATTAGCATGGATTCTCTAGCAATACCTCAAATGTTTCCAATATTATAAGGTCATTGTAAATAAGACATTCTGTCAAAGATGAAGTATATATTTTAAATTAAATTAATTTTATTTCTGTATAACTTTTCTATTAAACCTCCACTACTTAGTTTTCCAAGCTTCTGGTGTTTTTTTATTTTTACCTCATTTGTTAGTTTTCAAATTTTAAATGGATCATACTAAATTATACTGTAGTTTTATAGTTGTTTGAATTGATTTAAATTTAAATACTACATATACTATTTGAATAATATATGGACTAATAATTTGAATAATACATACACATATATACTGTATGTGCAATTAAGATATTATCAAGAGAAATATAGTTATTATTTTTTGAACTTAGGGCTTTAAAACATTTTTTATTGATCACAATTCAGATTTATGAGACAGGAATATGGGTAGAGATCTGAAGAATGAGTCTTTTGCTCAAAATGGCATCAATGAACATCTCACAGCAGAGTTTACCTGGCTTTTGGTCTGACACGGAATTTCTGAGGACATTTTCCTCACATAGGCACTTCCTTGTTGGGAATGACCTTAGAATTAGCTGGAACTATCGACTGATATACTTGAACATGTCATTTCCACATGTCTCAGGGTAGTTGGACATCTTATAATTAAAGTCTGAGAGACTGACAGTGGTAAGAAACCTACACAGAACATGTAAAATTCATAATGATTGAGCTTTTCAAGACCCAAACCATCAAAACTACATCATTTTATTGATAAGTTAGAGGAGAGAGAAGTTGAATTGTGACTCATTCCCATTAAATACTTCGCTCTACCCCTTGGGAGTCCAGAAAAACAGCTGAACTCTTTTGAGCTCCTGTGAGTTGGGGGAAAAGCCACTGGTTATCCATCAAGGATAATCATAAAGTATTCTTGAAAGTGAATTCAAAAGATGCCACATGCTCACATTCAGAGTATATTGACAACATAGTTGATCAAAATATATAAAAGAGTTGCTCTGTAAAATGATCAGCAGCCATGGTTAAAGAGGTAATAATAAACCCAGTGGATAGGTACTAACAAAGCAATAACTTTTTTTTTTTTTTTAAATACATGCAGACAGGTGTGGTGGCGCGCACTTGCAATCCCAGTACTTGGGATCTGAGACAGGAGGTTTGCAGGTTTGCAGCTAGCCTCAGCAACTTAGTGAGACCCTACTTTAAATTAAAAAATATAAAATAAAATAGGGCTGGGAGGATAACTCAGAGATAGAATGCTCCTGGGTCCCATCTTTAGTACCACACACACACAAAAAATGCAATTCAAAATATAATGTTAATATTTATAGGTTAAAAACCAAAATCAAGCTGGGTGTAGTGGCGCATGCTTGTAATCCCAGCATTTGGGAGGCTGAGACCAGAGGATCTGGGTTTGCGGCCAGCCTCAGCTACCTAGTGAGGCACTCCGCAACTCAGTGAGACCTTGTTTCAAAATAAAGACTAAAAAATAGGGCTGGGTGTATAGCTCGGAGGTAGAATGCCCCTGAGTTCAATCCCCAGTACTGCAAAAAAAAAAAAAAAAAAACATATTAGTGAGAATCATAACACTGTTTTCATTTAATGTTTCTCAATCTATCTTAGAAATTATCACCTATTATGATAATGTACTTCATCCACTCAAAACTCATTTGTTTTTTTTTAAATTTATTTTTTATTGGTGCATTGTAATCATACATCTTTGTTAGGTGCGGTGGTCCAGCCCTCCAGGCAGTGGGGCTGGGGGTCCTTCAATAGGTGTGGATTGAGATGAGGTTGCGAGAAGGCGCTCACACAGCATGCAGTGTAGAAGCATATCTGTTTATTGCTTGTTAGTAGCTGTTTTTTATACTATCTTTTTTTTTTTTTTTTGCAGTGAGGCATATAGAACAGGAATTTTTACAGTCTTATTTTTCTAAAGGTTGAATAGGTACATCTTTAACTAGAAAAGCCATTTCCCATGACATTTAATGGGGTTAAGAAAACAGTAAAGGTTACAAAATACAATACATATATAAAGATTCTTTTAGTACAAAGCAGTGTTTTTAAAGGTTAGCGAATAGCTTCTATTCAGTAATTTAAATCTTTACTATTTGTTTAGCTCCTTTAAGCAGTGTTATTATCTTTGTCTCAGGCAGCTAGAGAGTTAATGTATCTGGTGAAGTTCCAGGGAGACAAGGTGGAAGTGGGCAGACTATCTGTCTTAAAACCTTCTTTACTCCTAGATAAATAGTATACCTAAATCTCTTTGGCTTATTTATTTTGTTTCTATACCTGTGTGCTGAGAGGAAACGTAAGGCTGTTTAGTAACTAAGCTTGCAAAGCCCATTTCCTGACTAATATTTGTAGATGGTTATTTCCTGACAAATATTTGTATGTGGTTAATGAATTTCTTATGGGTTGTCTTGAGGCACTGCTTTTTCAGCTAATATTGAGGAATCATAATCCATCTGTCCACCTTCTGTTTCTAAGAAATTTTTCTTTATAATTAATGTGAAAGCAAAACCCAAAGCACCCCAAATTTCCACAATATAACATAATGCAAAGTGGGATATGCCAAGCATTCCTTCTTTTGGAATTGTCTGCCTTGCAGGATTCCAGTGGACTGAGCTTTGCTCAAGATCCAGTTACTAAGGAGTTGTAGCAGTTAGTTACAACCTGGTAAAGGCATACATGCGCACATTTCTCATTTAACCCTTTTCCAATTCCTGCCCCACTCCCACCTCCTCCCTCCTTCTCAAGTTCAGTTTAGTGATTGATATGTTTGTGAAAGTATATCATGTACATTAGGGCGCCCCCCCATCACCTTCAGTTAAGTCACCTTCTTTGATCATCTAAGGTTTCTCCTTCTTCGTCTAGAGTCCCTCTTATGTCCTATTCTCTCCATAGCTTCTGCATCTGATTTTTTACTTTTTTTGACTGACTATTCTCACTTAGCATAATGTTTTCTAGTTCATTCCATTTCTCTGCAAATGACATGATTTTGTTCTTCTTTATGGCTGAGTAAAATTCCACTGTGTACATATCCCATAGTTTTGTAATCCCTTCACCTGTCGATGGACATCTTGACTGGTTCCACAGTTTGGCAATTGTGAGTTGTGCTGCTATAAACATAGATACACATGCATCAGTCTGATAGTTTGGTTTCTATTCTTTTGAGTAGATACCCAGAAGTGGTATTGCTGGGTCATATGGTAGGTTCATTCCCATTCATCTGAGGATGCTCCATACTATTTTCCAAAGTGGTTGCACTAATCTGTAATCCCACCAACACTGTATTAGGGTTCCCACTTCTCCACACCCTCGCCAACATTTATTGTTGTTTGTGTTTTTAATGATTGCCATTCTATTTGGGGTTAGGTGAAATCTCAGGGTAGTTTTGATTTGTAGCTCTCTATTAATGATGTTGAACATTTCCTCATACATTTATTGGCCATTTGTATTTCTTCTTTTGTGAAGTGTCTATTTAGATCCTTAGCCCATTTTTTGATTGGGTTATTTGTTTTCTTAGCTATAAGTTTCTTGAGTTCTCTGTATATTCTATATATTAGTCTTCTATCAGAGAAGTAGCTGACAAAAATTTTCTCCCACTCTGTGGGCTTTCTGTTTTCTCCTTGTTTAACAAACCATGTTAGCAACTACTTTGTATTTCTTTTGCTAGTTTATCTTTATTTAAATATAAAGATAGTGGCAAGTATATAATTATGTAATAAAGTATAATTGCTTCTGTTAAGTAACTTTCCAAGTTTAGGAGCATTCTTAATGCAAATTTTGTGATAATCCCGCATAAAATTTATTTAATTTATTTACTAAATCTATGTAAATTTATGCACAATAGTAATATTGAAGCTTTATTTTTTTATCATAACTTGTATGTATAGATTTGTATCTGTGTGAGAACAGGAAAGCTGCCCATCTTAATCACTTCCCTTTATTCAGGACCTAGAAATAAGACTGACACACACTAGAGATAATACATTAAATCAATAAGTGCAGCAGCTTAAATAATTGGTAATACATCAGTGATTCTGATTCTCAATCACTGATGATTCCAATTAATCAAACTTTTATTTGTTTTAACAAGTTAAAACAAATCATCTACCAGTAATTCTAAATTTTGTATTGAGTGATTTTTATTGAGGTTAATAATAATATGAAATATATTACATAACCTAATTACTACCCTCTAATCACATTCTTAGAAGTACTGGTTTTAGAAATTTTAATATTATTGACTTCCACAAAATTAGTCCTTTCTTTGCAGAGGGATGCCACATTTAAGTCAGTTGCTTTCTTGTATTTCTGTCCTTGGTCTCTAAGACATCTACTTAATCCTAAACATAGGACGCCTTTGAGAACTAGGTCACAAAAAAAAAAAAAATATGGCTTGTTTATCACCATGCATAACAATATTTAGCTCTTTCTCAAATTTGAAGCTAACATAACAGGGCTAAATGCAAATGTGTGTTAGGAAAAGGACATTTTTAATTAACAGTTTGATGATGAATGATGATAAGATCCCATCCATCTTTAATTCCCTGAACAACATCTGGCACTCCTGTGCTTCAAGTCTGGAGATCTTGTCATTTGATATAAGAACTCAATTCCTTTATTGAATTTATGTCACTTCACCAAAATAAGATAACTATAAATTAGAGAGTAACGTTAGTGAAAAGAATAATATGTATGTAAAAAATTTCAATGTTAATACTACCCTAGAGCTAGAACCTGTATTTTTAAAATAAGTTCTATTGAGCTTTATGGTTTAAAACTTTTATTTCTACAAGTAGAATTATTATATAAAAATATACACTCAGGTGTCTACATTAATATGTGTCCCTAAGTTTGTGTATACAAAATCATTTTTAACACTTAAAAGCTTTCATTCAATTTGCAGATCATTTGTAATGCATATGAAAATCTTTCCACACATATTTTCTATCCTTAAATACAAATAACTAGATCAAAAGAAATAATACGTGAATGCCTTTATCTGATTATTACTTTCTCAAGATTTATCGTGATGCTGTTTTTAATGATTTCTAAAACATCTGAGAGTAACAGACTACATGTATTTATGACATGCTCTCAACACCATGAAAATAATAGCAAAGGGAATTTTTGAAGAAAACAAAGGAGAGAAGGATTAAATCCATAAAACCAAGGGAATTTAAAAGGAGATGTGAGCAGACAATAAAAGTCAATATATGTTTTAGTTATCTTTTTTATCACTGTGATTAAAATATCTACAAGAGCTTAGAGGAGAAGAGGTTTATTTGATTCATGATTTTAGAAGTTTAGTCCAAGATTTATTTCAGAGGTTCAAGGCAGCAACATCATGGCAGCAGGACTTGGTGGAGGAAATCTACTCATCTCATGGCAGCTGGGAAGAGGAGGAGAAGGAGGAGAAAGAGGAGGAGGAGGAGGAGGAAGGAGAGAGGAGGGGGAGAGAAGAGAGAGGAGAGAGGCGAGAGGAAGGAAGAAGCAGCCAGGGACAGATAAAGTCCTTAAGTTCAAGTCCCCAGAGACTCAGTGACCTACATCCAAAATCCATACCCAATCTATCTACATTCACCACCCAATTAATTCATTCAAATTATTAATCCATCATTGGATTTATCCACCAGTAGAGGAGAGATCTGATTCAATTATCTCACCTTGAAACATTTCTGCATTGACAACACATGAGCTTAGCTTTTCTGGGGGGCATTTCTTATCCAAACCATGACAATATAGTTGGGGAAAGATGGAAATCAACTGGAGAGGTACTTTTCTTTGGCTGGTTATAGGGCCCTCCAGCACAAGGAGCTGAAGGAGTTGATTTTGAGAAAGGATCCTTTCTCCCACTGAATTCCTGAAAGACACACATAGAACTCGAAGCCACCACACAGGAGACATAGTGGAAGCCAGGAATGAGGCTGAAATCTGGAGAGTTAGTGAAAGTGACCCAGTAGTGTAACTAGAAAAGCTGGGCATTTTCTAACCTCTGTTTCCCAGGAAATGTGGAAGGGACTGGTGTTTTCTACAAAAAAAAAAAAAGAATCTACACTTGTTGAAACCCCTACAGCAAATGAATCCCCATTTTATATGAAATTGCCAGCTACCAATAAGAGTGTGTTTAAAAAATCAAGATGACTAGAAATTGTCATACTCCTTGTCAGGTCTACCTCAGCTTCTTTCATGTTATTTCCATGATACAGAACATAAACATTCCTTCTTTTATCATAGGAGACATTCAGATACTTAAATGTGGGGAAGTCGGACACATGGCATCATGAACTGACCATTCTTCCATTCAAATGACATATGTATGAGTCTATGGTCACATAAACATGATTGGTTTGCATTTTAATCTTTAAAGTTCTCAAGTTAAAATCATAACCCATACTGGATAATACCCTCTCCTAGTTTTGTTGAATTTGATCACATTATTTTTTTTTGTTTTTTGTAAGTTTTATATGGAAATCTGTGATTATTCTTCTTCCTTGCATATAAGTACTGGTTTATTGCTTCTACTTCAATATATTAAAGGCTTGATAAGTTAAGGTGCTCTCCTCTCCTCTCCTGGATCTTTGGTTATGGAATTAGAGTACACTTTGAGGAAGGATGGGGACAAGTCCCTGTGGATTTTCTAGATGAATGGAAAATCTCTAGATTCACCTTCAATGAAGGAAGGGGCTGATCTTGGGAATACATGAGTAGAAGAGATTATGGGGATCAGTAGAAAAAAAAGGAAAATCCTGGGGTGGGATTCAACAGATTAAAAGACTTGTATGGTTAGAGAAAAGTAAAAATAAAGTGAAAAGAAGCAGAAAAGAGGTAAGCAGAGTCCAGATCATTTGGGCAGAAATTTGGTAGTACCCAAAGTCAAGATTGGTCTTAGTTTATGCTCTATTTCTTAAAAAATATTGTATCACATTATTACCTTCATCATACTATTAGTACTCTACACTTGAATATATTATTTGTGGTATATATAAACAGTACAGAAAATCATCAGTAAATACAGGTTTTAAGCTATTATTTTGGCCTTTCTCCAGCAAGGCAGCCATGCCTTCTCACCCTCTTATAATATCCCTTGGTATAGCATAAATTGGCAGTGACAGCATACAATCATAATTCCACCATCACATTGGAGCCAGTATTAATAACAGGCACTGTCCCTCTCTAATTTTTTAGTGGCAACATCAAATTGCAGGCTGGCATAATTTGTGAAGGAAATGTTTCACTTAGATTTGCCAAGAGTTACTCATTCTGCTGCAGCAATGTGGAATTTATGTTCTCGGGGAGATGCACAGAGGTCATGCCTAGGTGGAATTTACCTAAGAATATAGGCACTTTGTATTTGTATTTATTTTTCTTGAGAGAGAGATAATTAGGTGTGTTCTAGTCACTAAAGAGTCTTCAGGGCCAATGGTCATCTTCATCAATAGTCTGGTATGGTCTGCAGTGTGACAATTAGAGGTGACTATGGTAAAACAGTAGCATTTCTTGTTTGGTATGGAACAGCTTTTGGATTCTTATTGTAGTGATAAAAGTGAATCTACAGAGTATGGTGTGAACTCTACATGAAACTAAAAATTCTACTGCAGGACAAGAGCCTTTTCAGGGACACCATGGGACTCATCATTACCGTGATACAAAGTACCTTGATCTCCACAGCAGAATCTACCTTGAAAGCAAGGAGCATACTAGTTTGATTTTGATACATTTTTTCTGGAGCCAGATTTTAGCAATTTTTATACTGTAATTTTTGTTGACTCGGTACTGAAAATTGACAAAGAAGCAGGAAACAAAGAAAAACTCACCTCAAAGCCCACATCTAATGATAAGAATTTTACTCCAAGACTCTTTTGTCTTGTAAGGGTAGCATCAGTGTAATTGAAAGAGACCTGAGGTATGCTATAATGATAAAAATAGATTGATCTACATCGGAGTGATGCTGTGGTTTTCTACTTGGCACATCTTCGTGTGTAATAACTAACAAAAGTATTGTAAGCACACTTTTTTCCCTTGTAAATTTTTGGTGCTACCTGGAAGTTTACAATTCTGGGAATTTGACTTGTGGAAGTAGCTTCCATTATGCAAAGAGTGGTTTTAGAAATTGAGCCAAAAGATAAAGAGAGTTGCCCCAGAGACTTTGTCCAGTTCCAGTGCTAAAAGTTTTAGTTAATTATTCAATTTAGCATTCTTGACTACCAGAATTCAGTCATTCAAGAATATAAAACTACACAGGAAAAGTAGTAGGGTGCCCATGTTAAAAGTAAACATTCTGCTAAAAATTGCAAATATTTCATGATCGTATAATGTTCATTTACTCACTCCATAAATAATAAACTCAAAATAGTAGGATGTTATAAACTCAAGAAACTGAAACAAATGGAACAAAAAGTGCTTCAATTTTTTCAAATAATTTTAAAACACAATGCAAAAAAGGAAACTGTACAAGAAATACAAATACAAATGCATGACTTTTCAGTATTTGTACATTTTATTTTTCTCTTCTTGCAGTGCTGATATTAAACCTATATGGACCACACATTTTTAAAAAGGGGGGCTCCATTAAAGCCTAAGAGGGTTGGACTCTCAAAGCACACCTTGATGTGGCTCACCACACTCCAGCATGGTATACAGTACACAAGAAGCATAACTCTTGAAGAAGACACAGGTGTGGCAGAGCACATCCTGGGTCTCAGGGGCAACACACAGGCACCAGGCACACAGTGCAATGCCCAAACATGATGGAGAATACACTGGCCCAAGTTCTGTTGACCAGGAGCACCTTGACAACCACATGGCGTCCCTAGCAACCTAAGAACTATGATTGTCAGGACCTAAGACTGAAAACTCACAGCTTCTTTTGCCAAAGAACATTATCACCTTGCCATTCTGACCACTGATGATGAGGCCGAATGCTGACTCAGCCAGCTATGTTGGTAGCCATAGGATGATTCCTCACCTTGGGTTCTGGTTGCACACTGGTTAAAGTCAGGTCCTGAAGAACCAGAGTAGGGTCATCACTGACCCAGACTTGAGACCCTGACAGCCAGCTGAGTTCCATAGACTAAATGGATTGCCCAACCTGCTGTCTAGGTTGTACTGATCTCTCTGTATAAGTTGTACAAAGTTTGCAATGAGTGTTAACGAATGAAGAACCTATCTTGGTCATGATTACAATAAATGCTCTTGAAATGACTTAGACCTTGTTTTAGTTGTTTTCCATGATCTACGTCTGCTCAGAACAAAATCTGTGGCCTCACTCATCTGGGCAAGTACTCTCCCACTGAGCTACATCTCCATCTCTGTATTTATATACATTTTTTTTTTATTTTGACCAAGGGAATCTCAGACAGCTTGTGAAATATACACACATAGAAAAAAATATTTAGGCAAAGGACTATCCCTCATATTTAGCAAATAAGCTTATGAAACTCACATGAGGATTGTACAATTCACACCAACAGGATATCTGTTCCCCATGTCCCTTGAGACTCTGCTGGTGCACGGTGAGGTAGTGCTTCTTCTGCTATGATTTCCCTTTTCAATACAGCACTTCTACCCCTGTAAAAGACATTCACATTCATACGGTAGAATAAGATCTACTGCAGCCTCACAGCCTCTAAACTTGTGTTTGGTTTCTTGTTTATCCTTGAATTCTCTGCTTTTCATGTATTTGCAAAACTAGCTCCTTCTCTTCATTTGGGTTTCAATTGAAATGTCACCTCATCTTAGAAATCTTCACTCCATCATAAAATATTGCCCCCTCCTTCTAGCTTCATTGCATTTTACACCATTATTCTTTTAATTTTTTTTAAAGCTATGTGAATTTTTCCTACTTATTCATTTATTTGTTATATCTACCTCTCTAGAGTTAAAAGTTCCATTAGTGCAGTATATCTATGTCTCCTCATTAATTACAACAGTATATGATACAGAATAGGGACTCAACAAATATCTTTAATAAGTCTATATCTACACGCACCCTCTATGTTCCTCTCGACATTCTCATTTCCCAGTCCAGTGTATGTATAAAAAGTTTTCTACTTTCTACAATACACATTTGGCAAGACTGTGAGCTGGCTGACAAATAATTTTGAAAGAAACAAATTTGTGAAGGCCAAAAAACCAAATACGAAATGATGGAATTAACTGTAAACCTCTGCCTGAACAAAGTGAGATGTCGCCCAGCAGGAGAAGAGATGGCCCTTACCATCAGTCACACTAATTTTGAATTTCATCTGTTTCTGCTGTGTGCTACAAAAAGTGTCAGCCTCTTTCAAACTGTCATCTAAAAAAATGTGAAAACTCTATAATGATATTTTTTCCTGCTGTAGAATTAAATGAATTAATTCACACAAAGGCATATATATCAAAAAGCTTTCTGATATATAGTTGATATTCAATAAATATCCCTTTCCTTCCTCTTTTGCCTTATTCTCTCAGGCTAATCAGAGTTTCCAACTAAACTGGAGTCAGAATTCTAATTTGCATTAGGCCCACAGGGTGAAGCCTAACAGGCCTGCAGGTAAACCATTTTGCCTTGGGCCTCTCAGGCAAGTATCATTTGAGATGGCTGCCTTAGAAGTGTCGAGGTATAAATGTAATTGCAAAAGGAAGTGCTCTTTCAATTAATGTCTATGTCTTAATTTAAGAAAGCTAATTGAATTGTAAAAACAAAACAAAACCCTACTATTTAAATATCTTTGGCTTCTGAAGATTGAAGATATAATGCAGGTGCAAAAATGTCTAGAGAATCCATGACTATCTTTGAGATTTCAAAAAATCTCAGTCATTGAATCAACCTTGTGGAATGGTGGAAAGACACAAATCATGTATGACTGACGTGACTTATTGGTCTTAGGACCTTGAAGCTCTTGCTCATGACAGTCTTTTTTCTTTAAAAATGGCCACTTATGTTAGGTGTTTAGTTGTTCTTATACAAATGTAGAAATATATTTTTCAAATTTCTTATGTTTTATATCTTTATAAAAAGAGGTAGATTTGCAGCTTGGAGGGAGGATCCTGCGAAACTTAAGCACCTAATCGCCCACAGATTTGAGAAGATAGAAGGTCCACTTTCTTTGATGATTCCTGTAGCCAGGGATGTTCCTCAAAAAAGATGTTTCTGGCTCTGAAATGAGGCAAGAAGCTTTATTTGGCTTTTGACAAAAATCATGTCTATATTAAAGAGACAAAGAAAGGCACCACACTGACAAGATTTCTAAAATAAATGCTCTAAGAAAAATAAGTAGGGCTGCAATCTCTCCTATGATTTTCGATAGAATTAAGCTTCTTATTTTTAATTTGTATTTGCCCTTAAATTGAAAGAGTTTTTAGGCAGCAGAGCTTCTGAGATTCAGCTTAGCCAGGGGGGCCTTGCTTGCTTCCTCTAAACTCCAGCATTTGAGCCTCAGGCAAAAAAACATTAATTGCATTAGATCTAAGGAACAGAATGGCGTCAATTCAGTGGCGGTCCCATTTCCCCAGCATTACTGAAATTGACCCAAGGAAAAGAGGGCATGCAATACACAAATTACCATGCTGGGGCATATCAGAAGTTTCTGAAGAGTTATCATTAAAAGAAGGCTTACGGATGAGCTACTTGGTGTGGTTTATCAGAAAAACAAAAACCTGGAATCCATTCTTCTTTTGCACGTTCCAAACCATGAGTTATGGTGACCTAAGGATTCTGGGAATCACATGTTGAGAAACATTCCATTAAGCATTGTGATCCTGAGAAATGAGGAATGTGCATGATTCTAACTCAGAAACATTAATAGGCTGATTAAACATACATGGGAGACTGGAAATGAGAAGGCAAAAGCAAAGTTCAAGTACAGATAATCTATACTTAAAACTTAGAAAAATAGGAACATACCCATGCCACAGAGATTTATAAATAGGACAACAATGATGCATAGAAATTTGAGTCATCCTCTTTAAGCATTTGATTGCACTTCAAAACATTATGCTTTTAGCCGGGTGTGGTGGCGCACGCTTGTAATCCCAGCATTCGGGCGGCTGAGACCGGAGGATCCGGGTTCGAGGCCAGCCTCAGCTACCTAGTGAGGCACTCCGCAACTTAGTGAGACTCGGTTTCAAAATAAAGAATAAAAAATAGGGCTGGGGGTGTAGCTCGGAGGTAGAAAGCCCCTGAGTTCAATCCCCAGTACCACAAAAAAAAAAAAAAAAAAAAAAAAAAAAAAAAAAAAAAACATTATGCTTTTAAACATTCTCTCCCCCCATACAACTTTGAATACCTAAACAATGTGTTCACTTTCTATCATTTGTGTTCTATTTTTTCTGTTTGTTCTTTTAGATATTCCTTGCTCCTAAATATAAGCATCATCTAAGGCTACCTTTTGAGACTTCTGATCTTCCACTTCAAAATTTCTTCTTCCAAATGTCATCCCATTATAAACACATTTTTCACCAATAATTTTAAGGTGTGTTTCAGCAATGGCATTGTTATAAACCTTGGATACCAAATGCTTTCTTGAATCTGTGGTAGACGACATATAGTAACAGCCAAAGAAAAGAATGTTTAGGGAGGAAATATATAGTTGATATACTTTGATCTTATGAGAAGGGGAAAGTAGAATGATTGGACAGGTAAGAAAACTCTCAAAGCCTCCCTAACTGAGAATGAAAGTGTGTAAACTTCAGAACAGTTGTCAAGTGCTGAAGAAGAAGACATGTTTTCCAAGAATATAAGAGGAGAACAATTAAATGGGGGCTTCTTTAAAAGGAGAGAGGGTATGGCATGGGGATAACAGATCTAGTGAGGGAAATACAAATACAAAAAGATGGGAGACAGAAGTTAAACATCAGAGCTTTTCAACTCTTAGATGGCCAATGGTGTGACTTGTAATCTGTCATATAACAAGGGTTAGACCTATATTTACAAGATTTGTACAGCTCCAAAAATTTATGAACCTATAATTCATAATAGCAAAATAGATATTTTACACTTATTTGTCTCTCTAAGTACTGTCAGACTTAAGATTAATTAATAATTTCACTCAATTTCCTATATTCTGTAGACTTTTTCCTATACTCTGTAGAATTTCCTATATTTTGTAGAATTTCCTATATTCTGTAGACTTTGCATTTCATTCTGTCCAAACAATACAAGCACCAGAGTAATTTGAAATAATTCTCTGCATGCAGTGGGGTGGTAATATTTTAGCATCTGGTTGCAAAAATACCTCTGTGGTAATTAAAGCTCCAAATTGAAACCTAGTATCATTCTCCCTTTTTTGGAAAGAGGGGTGCTAGGGATTAAATCCAGGGCATCACACATGCTAGGCACATACTTTGCCACTGATATACATCCCCAGCCTCTGTTTTTTAACTTCTAAGTTGACTTTAATGTGTAAATATTACAGTTAGCCTTGAAGAAATCTTGTCTAGTTTTCTCTTTTAACCATAATTTGATCAATAAGTGATCACAGGATTAGCTCACCTGTCTGCTTGCTTTTCTTTTGATGTATTTGTTCTTTTATTTCTCTCTATACTTCTTTACCTTTATGCAGCTTTTTGCATTTCAAGTCATGAAAACTTATATAGGAACCCATAGATATCGGGCCTCTGCACTGATAAGACCCTCCATTTTTTAATACGCCGTTAGCACAAAAAGTGCAGGAAGGACTTTAGAGTCCCAGAAATGGAAATCAGCACTGAAGAGCAAATCATGTGATTCTGGAAAAACAAAAATAAAAGCAAAACCTCGGCTCAAACTTAGTTTTGCCTACCACACTGTCAAGACACAGAACACTTCAGACACCAGATGTGTGGGAATTTCCCACATAACACCAAACAGTCAGTTCTGCAGACACACCAGCTGGGTGTCCTCTAATCTGATTCAGTCTGACACTTTCTTTCTGAGATAAGTCAGATCCACAGTTGAGAGCTTTCTCCGTGACTGTGCCTTCAGATTCTAAGGGCAAGGCCGGAGTTCTTCCACCTGAACTTCTGACCAGATGGCTTCGATTGTGGTTCCCACAACCCACTCTTTGGGTTTGATTAATTTTCTAGAGGGGCTGACACAACTCCAGAAAACATGTTTACTGGCTTATTTTAAAGGCTATTAACAAAAGATTCAGATGAAGCGCTGTCTGGAATGAAGGATGGCAGAAGAGGCGCAGAGCTTCCAGGCCCCATGGTTATGATATGCTCCAGAGACCTGGGCTGTGCTCAGGCTCTCTGTCCTTGTGCATTTATTTATTTATTTAATTTATTTTTTTGTGTGGTTCTGGGGATTGAACTCAGGGGCATTTTACCTCCAAGCTATACCCCCAGCCCTATTTTTTATTCTTTATTTTGAAACAGAGTTTCACTAAGTTGCGGAGTGCCTCACAAAGCAGCTGAGGCTGGCCAAGAACCTGGATCCTCCAGGCTCAGCCTCCCAAATGCTGGGATTACAAGCGGGCTCCATCACGCCCTGACTGTCCTTGTGCATTTCTATGGAGAGTTCAGATTCTTTCTTTTCACCAAGGTTACCAGCCACCTTTAGAAACAGAGGTTCTTAGCAGCATCTAATATCAGATGGGTCAGAAAAAAAAGTGTGGAAGCTTAACAGCTTCAGTGAGCTGCCTTGGGAAAGAGAAATTTGTTTCTATGGTCTGACCTGGAGAGAGAATTATGAGCAAAGAACTACATATATATGTGTGTGTTTGTGTGTGTGTACATATAATATGTGTATGTATATATATATATATATATGGATACATTACATATACTATCTGTGTGTGCATATATGTGTGTACATATAATGTAATATATACATGTACATACATTATATATGTAATATAATGTACATACATGTAATGTGTGTGTATATATATTATGTATCTATATATACATATATAATAAAATCAGAGAATATATATAATATATATTACTATATAAATATATATAATACATATACAAAAATACAAAATCCATATATAAAACAGTGTATATATAATACGTATATTATATATAATATTATGACAATATAAGCTATTTTAGATTAATTTGTTATGTTTGGAAGCAAGATGGTCCAGGACTGACTTGAACTAAGGAATAGAATAAATCATGACTTCTGCTCTGAGAATTTCATACTGTGGTTTCTGTGGCGATTTGTGCACTGCTCCGGTATCCAGGGCCTAAACTACAATTGATGTAAGCACCATGATAAGAAGGTACAGGTCTTAAGAGATTGGTTCTTATGTCAGATGAGACTATCTCTGTGACATAAAAGCGAATGTTCAAATGGGAAACAGCAGATAGAACGCTAAGCCCATCTTTCTGACTAGAGATTTGTCAGTCACTGTCAAATCAAAGGCAGGGTGCAAATGTGTTTGAAATGTGAAGGTCCGCAAACAATTGTTCCTGCGCTGTGAGCCTGTGTCTCTCTGCTTTTATTTCGTCTCTGCTAAATAAGAGGCACATCACTGTATGACCCTGTGTGTAGGTTTTTGACTCTTTCTCTTGGTAATCAGAATCACCAGGTTTGGGAGTCTCTTAGTAGTCAGTCCTTCATGTTTTTCTACCCCATAATGCTGCCCTGTTTTCATGTTTTCCAACTTTAATTATTCTTCTGATCAGCAGAAAGCATTCTGGTGCTCCAATCTGCCCTGAGTCAGCATTGCAACTCATTTATTCCTTCATAAATATTGAATGCACTTCTCTGCACCAGGTCCTGTGCAAAGTGTTCAGGATACATACTGAACACGACTGACAAAGTTTAGAATTCTTTGGGGGAGAAAAAACTTGAAGTAGGTAATATTCATAAAGTGTGATAAAGGTTAGGGTGAGAGAGGTATACAGATCCTCTTAAGATATCACAACGTGGGACTTATCTCATGAAGGAGTGCAAGAAGGTAATAAATGCTTAAAAGGACATGGAGAAAAGGATCATATTTTTGGCAAGGAAAATGCCATCTGAGGAGGGTTAGTTTAGTATACTTAAAGAATTAAAATAAAGATCCTAGTTGATTCTTAAAACAATTAAGAAGCTGTTAAAATGTTAAGAAATAAAATTGCATATTAGTTCTATAGCACAAAAGGCAGCTGTTTAAGGTCGTCAACATAAAATGTAAATACTTTTTCTTAAAGAACCATGTAGGAGTTTATTTCTCTCAAATGTCATCATTGCTCTAGTTCTGAATTGTATTTATATTTCTATAGTCTGATGGGGTTGCAAAATCAGTGTGTTCAAAATTGAGTTAATCATGGAAGTATATGATTGAGAAATTTTTCTTTCAATTTTCTTTAAATTCTATATATTTGACAATTCACAACCATTTTTTACTGATCCTTTCTTTGTTCTCTCAATATCCTAGTCCCAACTATCCTTAAATTTATTCAGGTACACTTTATCTGTGTAAGTTATCTTTCTTTTAAAAATTTCATTCTAATTTTATTTCTTATTAGTGAGTTCATGAGTGAGTGTGTGTGTGTGTGTGTGTGTGTGTGTGTGTGTGTGTGTGTGTGTGTCACTGGGGATTGAACCACCCAGCACACTATACCCTGGAGCTACACCATCACCATTCCTTTTAATATACAATTTTTAAATAGTCACTAAGTTGATAAGGGTCTCACTAAGTTTCAGAGGTTGGCCTCAAACTTGCAATCCTCCTGACTCACCCTCCTGAGTACTGAGATAACAGGCATGTGCTTCCATACCTTGCTGATATAGCCATTATTTATATTAATAGCTTTAAAGCAGGAGTCTTACTACCTGTCTAATGTCTGAAAAATCATAAAGGACTCATAATTTGCTACAGGATAAAGAATGTTTAAACTCAACATTGAAGATACCAATAGTCTAACTCTACCTATTCAACAGTATCCAAATAATTCATTCTCTCCTTTCTGTGCTCTGAGACCTGAATTACTCTTCATGTTTCTGCTTTTGCTTCCACACAACTTGGAATTCTCTCCCTATCTCACCTCTACATGTCTAAATATTGCTTCTTTTAACACAGAATTCAAAGGCTGCCTTATTCATGATTCTCAAAGCCAGTATACAACAACTTGATGAAATTAAAATGGTAGGAGAAAAGAACAATTACATACAGAGCAAGAAAAATAAGTTTTGTAAGAAGTCATTCTAAAGCATTAGAATAACTGTTAATAAGAGGAAAACAAACAAAATACTTAGAAAGACTATGATGTAATATGCTTATATTTTGTATTGGTAGAAAACCTGCCCTTGATCATGAGTCAAAAAATCACAAATAGATATCTAAGAAATTATTAAAATTAACCTGGTAGGGCTGGGCATGTTGGTGCATGCCTGTAATATCAGTACTTTGGAGGCTGAGACAGGAGGATGGCCAGTTCCAGTTTGAGGCCAGTGCCAGTCTCAGCAACTTAGAGATAACCAGTTTCGAAATTAAAAATGGAGGTAGATATTTACCACTAGGTATGCCTTACAATTGAATAGCTTCTACCATATGGTTGTTCTCTGTTCTCTGTTGTGTGTTTATCACCCTTTGAGACCAACCTTGAAAACTGTGTCTACTGTCGCCCCACAGTTGCTCTACCTATAGATCATCAGTACTGAGCTGTGGTTGCTCTGGGGCTCCTTCTGCCCACTGCAATGGTGATTTGATTGGTTTCAGGTGTTAAGGCCCAGGTCCGTCACCCTCCGTTATAGGGAGTCGGCTCAGATATATGAGCTGAACAGGTTGTGCAATATGAATTTTTAAACTTTGATGTGTGAACTGTTGAGTGATTCCTTCTGTCAGCTATGGTTAGTTTATCCTTTGTGTCTGGCAGTATTTTCTGGTGGCTCACCTTTCTGGTCCAATATCAGCAGTAGGGATTTAGAGGTGTCAGCGGATATATACAAGGGCAAGTTTTGTCGCTCGCCAACCACCAATCTGTGAAAAGGATTTCCAGAAAACAATTCCATCCACAATGGCCTCAAAAAGAAAAATACCCTGTAATAAATCAAACCAAGAATCTAAAAGACTTCTATAGTGAAACTATAGAACACCAAAAAAAGAAAAAGAAATCCAAGAAGACCTTAGAAGATGGAAATACTTGCCATGTTCTTGGATAGACAGAATAAATATTGTCAAAATGTACATACTCCCCAAAGCAATCTACATATCCAATGTAATTCCTATGAAAATACCAATGTCATTCTTCACAGAGCTAAAACATTGTCACAAAATTTGCATGGAAGAACAAAGCACTTAGAATACCAAAGCAACTCTGAGCAGTAAGAAACATGAGAGGCATCACAATACAAAATTTCAAACTCTACTACAATGCTCTGATAACAAAAACAGCATGGTACAAGCCCTAATACAAACAAACAGACAAATAGAGTAGAATAGAAGATATAGAGACAAATCTGCATCCTTATAGCTAGTTGATTTTTTAATATACATTTATTGATTCATTGTAATCATAACATAATGAAGTTCACAATGATAGAGACATACATGCACCTAGCGCTTTGTGAGTTTTACCCCTGGATCCCATGTCTCTCCCTCTCCTTCCCTGAACATGTTATTGAGAGTGAGATTGATAATTTCATACATGTATATAGCATCCATGGAAGTGTGTCCTTCAAGCCTCCCTCCTTCCCTGTCCCCCCACCCGCCTAGACCCCATCCACCACTCCACTGGGGTTTCTCCTCCTTTATCTGGTGTCCCTCTTGTATCACAGATATCTCCTTAGCTTCCACATATGAAAGAAATCATATGACTTCACTTTCTGTGATTGGCTAAACTCACTTAACATATTGATCTCCAGTTCCATTCATTTTCTTGCAAATAACTAGTCTTCTTCTTTATTAACCAGTTGGTTTTAAAAACAGTACCAAAAACATACACTGGAAAAAAGACATACACTTCTACAAATGGTGCTAGGAAAACTGAATATCCATATATCAAAGAATAAAATTAGACTCCCCTCTCTCTGCACAAAAGTCAAGAGGGGTCAAAGGCCCAGAAATTAGACAGAAACTTCGCAATTACTAAAAGAAAGCATAAAACGAAGTCACCAACATAAAAGTACAGGTAAGTACATATAGGTACTTCCTCAATAAGTCCCCAGAGATCAGGAAATAAAATTAAGAACCAGCGAATAGGATGGCATTCAATTAAAAAGTTGTTGTGCAGCAAAGAAAACAAGCAAACAAATAAATGGCGTGGTGGCGCACGCTTGTAATCCCAGCATTTGGGAGGCTGAGACCAGAGGATCTGGGTTAGCGACCAGCCTCAGCTACCTAGTGAGGGACTCCGTTACTTAGTGAGACCCTGTTTCAAAATAAAGAATAAAAAATAGGGCTGGGGGTGTAGCTCAGAGGGAGAATGCCCTTGGGATAAATCCTCAGTACCAAAAAAAAAAAAACACAAAAGATATGATGAGGCCTTTAAAAAAAAATAATTATTTTGACTAAAAATGATAAAATCATTGAAGCATCCTACAAAATTAATTTCTAAACAAGTAATCAACAGCTTCTATAACCCACCAAAGCAAAAAAGGTTCTCAAGGCCTTCTTATTCTTCTCATTAAAGTGGAGGAAATCCTGGTGGCCCAAAGGTGAGACAACCACAGTGGGCCATACCCTGTCATGACCCGACCATGTGACCTCACAGGGAACCATTGTGAGGGAGGTTCTAGGACAGGCTATAGAAGGCCCTAATCATGGGTCATTTTTCCACTGTTACTTTACTGGTTACTTTAATGCATTTTTGGTGGAATTGCAAATTAGTGCAACCACTTTAGAAAACAGTATAGAGGACACTCAGATGAATGGGAATGAATCTACCATATGATTCCAGCAATACCGCCTCTGGGTATCTACTCAAAAGAATGGAGACAAAACTACCAGACTAATGTATGCGGATTTTTGTTTATAGCTTCACAATTCACAATTGCCAAACTATGAAACCAACCAAGAGATCCATCAACAGATGAATGGATTACAAAACTATGGGATATGTACACAAAGGAATTTTACTCAGACATAAAGACCAAAATCATGGCATTTGCAGGGAATAGACAGAACTGGAAAACATCATGTTAAATGAGATGTTTAAAAAAAAGTTAAAAATAATTGATTGCTCTCCCTAAAATGTATAAACTAGGGAGAAAATGGGACATAGGAAGGACTCTAGATGAAGAATTCAAAACCTTAGATGAGCAAAGAAAGTGACCTAACTAAAGGTGATGGGGTGGAGTGGAAAACCCCCTAATGCACATGATGTACATTCAAAAACATCAAAGTCAATCACTAAACCAAACATGAGAAGGAGGGAGGGGGAAGGGAATGGGGTGGAAACTGGGGAAGGGTTAAATGAGAGATGCGTGCATGTGTGCCTCTACCATTTTGTATCCCATTAAGATGTATGATTACAATGCACCCAAATAAAAAAAGAAAAGAATCAGTCCAAAGCAAATTAACTTTATTTTGTAATAACAATTATCCAAGATTATTATAGTCACAGGAGTGACTATAGAGAAAAAAGTGAAACTTTTGAAATGGACAAAAGAAGTTCTAGCTAGTGTTTTTAACTTTTGGGTCATCTAATTCAATGAGTTCTGTGTTGTTTTGTTTTGTTGTTTTTGTTCTTGCTTTTAAACTCCCTCATTATTAATTGTTTTGTGAGCTACATATATATCAGAAACAGAAATCAGAGTAGTGCAAATTTTTCTCATAAAAATCTTAATTACATTTTCTGAAAAGCATTTATTGCTCTGTGGATTTTGACTGGTGTCATGATTTTTCACCCATTTTTAAATTTCTGCATTTCTTATTTGACAAATCTATTCTTTGAATTATATACTAAGCCAGTCAAATAACTTGCTTACTGTTCCCTGACTAAAGAGTGAATTAAATAAAATATTTGATACATTAAAAGAATGGACTATGAGCCAGGCGTGGTGGCACATGCTTGTAATCCCAGCATTTGGGAGGCTGAGACCGGAGGATCCGGGTTCACAGCCAGCCTCAGCTACCTAGTGAGACATTCCCCAACTTAGTGAGACTCTGTTTCAAAATAAAGAATAAAAAATAGGCCTGAGGGTGTAGCTCTGAGGTAGAATGCCCCTGAATTCAAGCCCCGGTACTGCAAAAAAAAAAAAAAAAGGGCTGTGAGTGTAATGTGGAGGTAGAATGCCCCCAAGTTCAATAACCAGTACCAAAAATAGAAAATTAAAAAATAATTAATCTGGTAAAGACAGAAGTTAATTGAATTTGATAGATACAAAATATTATAAACATACAGTTTTATTTGTTTCCTTCATTATAAAATACCTTAAATATGAAAAATGGATGAAACACATGTGCCACTTAAAATTGTAAAGAAAAAATAAAATAAAAGGAACAGTGTTTGGATTGACAGGAAAACACAATGGTGAAAAAAGAAGAAAGTTTTAAAAAGAGGAGAGATCCAAGACAAACCACAAAGTCTAACCACAATGATGTTTAATTCACTTCTGTTGGAAAAGCTGAATCACTGTTGTCAGGTTCTAAATATTCAGTGGTGCCAGAATGTCTTGAAGTTGATCTTTAGTCCAGTAAATCATATTATTTTTTTGGCCAAGACAACATTGTTTTCTGAATTTCTACAATAAGCATTAGCAGTGCTAGAAAATGACACATGTACTATTTACACTGATATAAATCTACAAACACAAACATGTACATATATATGCACACACATTTTTCTTCAATAAATCAACATTTTTATAATTTTCAAGTGTGACTTCATCTTAAATAAAAGTAGTTAGCAAAGTAAATTTATGTTTTGGTTCTGATTGTTTCAATACTTAACTTTTTAAATATACATCATAGCTTTGATTATAAGAGCAATATAATACATTGAAAAACAGTAGTCACATTTTGTCTATAGTTTTTCTTATCTACAGTAGAAAAAGGATAAAAAAATCACCTAAAATGTTAAATAAATAAACATAAATTTTAAATTGCCCATCATTCTGAATATTTTGATAAAGACTCATGCCACCCTGTTCTGTCTCACTCAGGACATGAATCATCATTATCCAGGGAATCCATTCTGTATATGCTACCCATGGTTCCTAAATAGCTGCTTTCATTGCCAGATAATCTTTCATGATATTAAAGTCCTTATGTCATTCAACTCACCTCACTTCATCATGTAGGCATTAAATCATTTCATATCAAGAAGAAAAAGGTTGTGGATGGTACAATAAGGTAATTGGAGTTGGTGGGTAACTCAGTAATCAAGTACTTACCTCACATTCATGAGGCTCTGGATTCGATTTGCAGTGCTGCAAAAAATTTTAATTTAAAAATTATTAGCACCCCAACGACAAATAACCCAATCAGCAAATGTCAAAATTCACAAACATTTCTCAAAGAATGATACAAATGACCAAGAAATATAATGTGAATGTTAAATATTTTAGCATGGAGATGCAAATAAAAATGGTGCTGAGGTTTTATCACATTCCAGTCAGAACGGCAATAGTCAAGAAGACGAATAATAAACTCTGGCAAGGATGTAGTGGAAAAGGAACTTTTCTATACTATTGGTGGGATTGTAAATTAGTACAATCAGTATAGAGATTCCTCAAAGAATAGGAATGAAGCCAACATATGGCTCAACAATACCACTACCCTCAGCATCTTTCTAAGGAGTTAAAGTGATACATGCATACCCATTTTTATAGCAGCAACTTTCAAAATAGCCACATTATGCTGGGCATGGTGTTGTTTACTTGTATTCCCAGTACTTGGGAGGTTGAGACAGGAGGATTGCAGCTTCCCAGACAGCCATGTGGATCAGAGACTCTGCTTGAGTAGTATGCTCTGTATCCTGATTTCAACCTCTTCACCAAAATAAAATAATCTTTAAAAAAGTGAAAAAAAAATAAAATAAAATAAAAATTATAAGATATTTTGAGAAAAAGAAAGGGCAATTTTGTGGAATTTTTATTATGGTATATTGTTATAATTGTCCTGATTTTTACCAATTATTGCTGTTAATATCATACTATGCCTAATTTATACATTAAGCTTCATTATAGGAATGGAGGTATAGGAAAAATCATATTACGTATGGTACAAATTTGGTGTTATTTGTGATTTCAGGCATACACGAAGGCTCTGAGGACAGTCTTGGAAGATGAGTCAGGGCTGTTATACACACTTCTTAATATATACTTTTATTAGAGCATTATAATATATTATAATTTATTAGAGCATTATCATAATGTAGTTCATTGATGGTGACATACATGCAATGAACTTTGTAGAATTCCCCCTGGCTCCCTCCCCATATCTTCCCCCACCCCATTCACGGTATTGAGATTGACATTGGTGTTCTCAGATAGGTATATAATGCCAATGGAAGTATTTCCTTTATTGATCTTCCCTCTCACCTGCCCTCCTTCACCTAGACCATCTCCCTGGCACCACTGAAGTTTCTCCTCCATTATCTGAAGTCCCTCTTGCATCCCAATTATGCTCTAGCTACTTCATATGAGAGAAAACATATGAAGCTTCACTTTCTGTGACTGTCTAATCTCATTTAACATAATGTTCTGTAGGTTCATCCATTTTCCTGAAAATGACATTATTTTTTTCTTCTTTATTGCTGAGTGAAATTTCATTGGGCATATGTCCCATAATTTTCAATCCATTCATCTGCTGATGAACACCTAGGCTGGTTCCATAATTTGGCTATTGATAAATGTCTTGCTATAAACATGAATATGCATATATTACTATAGTTCTCTGATTTGGGCCCCTTTGGAAAGATATCCAATAGTGGTATAGCTGGATCACATGGTGGATCTATTCTCAATTTTATGAGGAATCTCCACACTGATGTCCATAGCAGCTGCACTAATTTGCAATCCCACTAATAGTGTAGAAGAGTTCCTATTCCCCTACATCCTCACCAACATTTATTCTTTTTTGACTTCTTGATGATTGCCATTTAGATTGGGAACAGATGGAATATCAGTGTAGTTTTGATTTGCATCTTCCTTATGGCTGATAATGGTGAACATTTTTTCATGTATTCATTGGCCATTTGTATTTCTTCTTTTTGTGAAATGTCTATTTAGTTCAATTGCTCATTTGATTGAAGTTTTTAAGTTTTTTTTTTTTTTTTTTAGTGCAAAGTCTTTTAAGTTCTTTGTATATTCTAGATATGAGTCCTCTCTCAGAAGGATGGCTGGAAAATATCTCCCATTGTGTAGGCTTCTTCTTTATATTCTTCATGGTTTCCTTTGAAGAGCAGAGACTCTTTAGTTTAATATGATACTTTGTTTTAATTTACTGAGCTTTGGTGGTCTTATTGAGGAAGTTTCTACCTATGCCTATTTGTTGGAGTGTTGGTCCTATGCCTTCCTCTAGTAATGTCAAAGTCTCTAGTCTAATTTCCAGGTTTTTGATCAATATCGAGTTGGCCCTTGAGAGTAAAGGATTTGATTCCATTTTTTTTTTTTTTTTGGTACTGGCGATGGAACTCGGGAATTCTACCTCTGAGCTGCACCCCCAGACCTATTTTTTATTCTTTATTTTGAAACAGGATCTCACTAAGTTGCTAAGGGCTTTACCTCACTAAGTAACTGAGGCTGGCTGTGAACCTGTGATCCTCCAGTCTCAGCCTCCCAAGTACTAGGATTACAAGTTTGCACCACCACCTATCCAGTTTTCTACAAAAAGATAACCAGTTTTCCCAACACCATTTGTTGAAAAGGCTATCTTTTCTCCAAAGTATGTATTTGGCACCTTTATCAAGCAGCCATTTTGATAATATTTATTCTTCCTTTCCTAGAGCAAGGGAAATCTTTCCATCTTCTAAGATCTTCTTCAACTTTTTTTAGTGTTTCATAGTTTTCATTGTAGAGGTATTTTACCTCTTTGGTTAGGTTTATTCTTCCTATGTATTTTACTGTATTTGATGTTAGTATGAATGGAGTTGTTTTCTAAATTTCTTTTTCAGTGGATTCATAGTTATATAGAAAAGCTACTTTAAAAAAAAGATTGATTTTGTATACCCCTACTCTGTGAATTTATTATGAGTATTTTGGTTGAGTATTTTAGATATTTTAAATATAGGATATCATCTGCAAATAAAGATAATTTAAGTTATTCTTTTTCTATTTGAATTTGATATTTTCCTCTTTTCTTATTGCTCTGGCAAGAGCCTCAAGGACTATATTGAAAAGGAGTGGTGATAGTGAGCATCTTTGTCTTGTTTCTGATTTTAAAGGGTATTCCCACAGTTTTTTTTTTTTCCCATTCAACATGATAGTGGCTTTGAGTTTATTGTATATTGCCTTAATGATATTGAGGTAAGTTGCTCGTATTCTGATTTTCTGCAGTATTTTTAGCATGAATGGCTGTTGGATTTTTTCAAGTACTTTTTCAGCATCTGTTGAAATGATCACATGATTTTTGTCCTTAGTTCTGTTTATGTGGGTGATAACATGTATAGATTTGTGTTGGTTGAACCAGACTTGCATTCCTGAGATGAAACCAACTTGGTCTTGGTGTACAATTTTCTTGATGTGTTTGAATGTGCATCATTAGTATTTTGTCTGAACTTTTTCAATCTATGTTCATCAATGATTTTGGACTGTAATTTTATTTTCTTGAGGGATAATTATTCATTTTTTAGTAATAAGGTGTTACTGGTCTTAGGTAAGGAGTTTAGATAGATTCTCTTTTAATTTTACAGAATAACTTGTATCATTGTATTATGTTTTGTTCTTCTGTAAAGGTTGTGTAGAATTGAGCTGGGAATCCTTCTGGACCTTGGCTTTTCTTTGATAGAAGGCTTTTTATTGCTGCGTTTATCTCATTGCTTGCTATGGGTTAGTTTATGTTTTCTATATCTTCTTGTTTTAATTTAAGTAGGTTGTATGTGTCTACAAATCTGTCAATTTTTTCTATGTTTTCCAGTTCTTATGATCCTCTGGATTTCCCCACTGTCTGTGGGGATGTTTCATCTTCCATTTCCTACTTTATTAATTTGTGTTGATTCTCTCTTTCTTTTGTTTAGGTTGGCTAAGGATTTATCATTCTTAATCTTTTCAAAGAATAAGTTTTTTATTTTGTTGATCTTCTGTATTTCTGATTTTTGTTCTCTATTTCATTGATTTTTGCTTTGATTTTAATTATCTCCTGCCTTCTTCTGGCTTTGAGATTAGACTATTCATCTTTTTAGGGCATTGAATTGTGTCATTTACTTTTTTCTTATGTAGGAACTCAGTGCTACGAATTCTCCTTTTAAAGCCAATTTCAAAGTGCCCTATAAATTTTGGTATGTTGTGTCTCTATTTTGATTATAATTCTAGATTTTTTATTTTTCCCCTTATTTCTTCTCTTATCCATTACTCATTCTAAAGTGTATCATTCACTCTCCATGTATTTAATGAACTTTTTTTTCTTAGTCTTTCTGTTGTTGATTTCTACTTTCATTCCATTATTATCTGAAAAGATGCAGGGAATTATATTACATTTTTTTAGTTTGCTGGTACATGATTTGTGGTCCAGAATGTGGTCCCTTTTGTAGAAGGTTCCATGAGAGGCTGAGAAGAATATGCATTCCGCTATTGTTGGTTGGAATATTCTGTATATGGCTATTAGGTCCATTTTGTTTATAGTGTTGTTTAGGTTTGAAGAGTCTTTACACATCCGTTGCTTAAAAAACTGATCTAGTGATGTGAGCAGTGTGTTAAAGTCTTTCAATATTATTGTATTTGGGTCTATTTTAAAACTAATGTCCTGAGGAGTGTGTTTCATAAAAGTGGGTGCACCCACATTTGGGGCATACATGTTTACTATCACTTCATCTTCTTATTGAATTGTTCCTCTTATTATTAAACATTGGCCAGCTTTTCTCTTCTTATATGTTTTAGCTTAATGTCAGCTTTGACTGATATGAGCATTGCTGCTCTTTCTTGTTTTTAGTCTCCATTGGCATGGTGTATATTTTTCTATCCTTTCATCTTTAGCCTATGGATATCTTTGCTTTTAAGGTGAGTTTCTTGAAAACAGCATATAGTTTGATTATGTTTTTAGTCCATATTGCTAGTCTTTGCCTTTTAATTGGAGACTTTAGCCCTTTGATATTGTTATAATTAAGAGATATTTTTTTGTTTCCTGTCATTTTTGAGTAATATATTCTGTTTGATGTAGTGTTATTTTTTCTTCACTTGGCTACAAATCTGGTTGAATTCACCCCTTTTCTGGGCCTGTTGTTTATTTTTTTCTTCTTTGTGTTTTATTTCTTTAATTATTTTCTCTAGTGCCAGCATTGGTAGTCATGAATTCTTTTAGTTTCTGCTTGTCTTTTATTTCTCCATCAATTTTAAATGATATATTTTCTAGATGTAGCAGTCTTGGTTGGAAGTTGTTTTCTTTCAGGGTCTGGAGTATATCATACAAGCTCCTTTTGGCTCATGACTTGGGTTGAGAAGTCCGAAATGATTCTTTTTGTTTTGCCTTTGAGTGTCACCCATTCTTTGGTTCTTAATGTCTGTAAGATTCTTTCCTCAGCCTCTATCTTAGTCAATTTGCCTATTGTTTTTTAGAGATGTTCTTTGACTTAGTCTTGTTGGTGTTCTGAGTATTTCCTGTATGTGGATGTCCAAGTCTTTTTTTTTTTTTTTTCTCTATATTTGGGAAATTCTCAGATATTATTTCTCTGAAGAGGTTTCTGAAACCCTTGGTTTTTGCTTCTAGACATTCTTCAATGACTATTATTTGTAAGTTAGATTTTATCCCATATTTCTTGGATGTTCTGGTTGTGTTGTCTTATTGTCTTCTCTATATTGTTGACTGTGTGGTCAGTTTTTAATAAGTTGTCTTCCAAGAGTGAGACACTATGTGGTCTCGCCTGACAGCAGGGGTTTCTATTGATGTCTTTAATTCATTTATAGACTCCTTATTTTCACTCAAAGCCTCCTTTTGGTTTTTACTTTGGGTTTCAATTTCTCTACTCACATGTCATTTCCTGTACACTTTCTTTGATTTCTTCTCTGATGATCATATTGAAAATCAAAATTATGAATTCTCCTTCTGATATTCCCTACATGTCAGTATTGATTGTCCCTCTTGTTGTTGGGTTATCAAATTTATTATTTCTTTACTGATCTACATTCTCATGTTTTCTGAGATCTCAGGTTTGTATTTCTGTTGTCTTGGCATTCTGTTTCTCTTGTTGTGAGAGTCATGTTTCTGTTTTTTATCCCTTTATAATAAGGTCTATGCGGGGGGTATATATTTGCCCCTACACATCTGTCTCATATAATCAAACTTTTCAGTTTGCTCCCCAGATCTTCTTTAACAAGATATAGTTCTTACTGCAGGCAAAAAGTAGTCTCTGGCCTACTTTCTAGGCCCAAACTCCATAGAGACAGAGACTATGACGTTCCATTCAGAGCCTGCAGCCTGCTGTTGATATCTAATGCCCCACAGACACCACCCATATGCTGCTGATTGTGAACATATAAAACTCTGCAGAGTGTTGACCTCTAGCTGCTGTGGCCCCTGAGTCTAAGGTCAGAAAGGTCAAAGATTACAATGTTCCAAGCCTGTGTCATGACTGGCTGAGCTTTGATGGCATAGGGATACCACTATTCATCTCCTGGTTGTGATCATGTGGATTTCTGTCAGTCACTGACACATATGTATGCCAGTCACAAACTGGTCTTGATGAGTGCCGCTCAGCTTCCTTCAGGCAATGATGTGTTCAATTGCAGACACAGGATTTGTCTGGGTGGTCCAGCTGGGAAGTATGGTGTCAAGTCTTGAGGTATTAGAGTGTAGAAAGAAGAGTGCAAATGCTTTCCATGATAATTTTCTTAAATCACTGGCTCAATAAGATTTTCTGCTTCTTCTTTGCTGGAGTTGGTCTCCAAGAGCTGCTGGGTTCCGGCAGTCTCCACCCCCAGTTCTGGATCTCCAAAATAGCCCCACCTCTGCTCTTTGCTCACCAGGAGGAATGCTTGGAGTTCTTTTCAGTTCTCTATTGTCTATGCTACATTCAAATCCACCATGCTATGACTGTCTTTCTCCTATTGAGTTTTGACTGCATTTCCCTCTATTGAACCATCTTTAATCTTCTTGTACTCACCTTTAAAACTGTGTTTCTAACTATTCAAAATTTTATTATGGCTATAATATACATCAGAGAGGTTGAAAGATATTTTAAATTACTTTATATTAAAATACTATGAAATAATGGTGAAATATTATTTGTAGTATAATTTTGGCAGGTAAATATAGAAATATAAGTCACTTAATAGGTACATGTGCAAGAAAAAGAAAGCTGGAGAGTCTTTCAGCTTTATAAATTCATTTTAGTGCCTTTTTTTCCTTTTGGTAAGTGTTCACTAATTTTAAAAGCCATCAGCAGTTCAAAACACTTAAAAATTTTAAACATGAGAATCCACGATGTAATCATGGCTACTAAAGAGCTCATATAATCATGTTGTCAATCATTACAATAAACACTCATTTCAGAAGATTTCAATATCAATAGCATTGGAGTAAGAATCAGTCCAATTTTCCTTTTTGCAACCAGATATAAATAACACCCCATACAAATCTAGTCAAGAGAAGAAATCTCAAGTACTTCCTTTTAGATAGTCTCTTGAACTATATTTTTCTCAGCAATCATTCAAAGGAAAAATTCTGCCTGTAGGCAAATCAATAATTGCCAGTTTTCCAGAACTTTAGATTCTGTTATGCATAATCACTAATAAAAAGTGATTTAAAAATAAATGAAATAACACATACATGATGCACATTTCTTTTTTTGTGTGTGTATACTGGTGGAAAATGAAACCAGATCCTTCATGCTACATAAACATTCTACCACTGAGCTACATCCCCAGCTGTGTTAGACTAAAATTTTTATATGCAATGAAACTTTGCAAAAGTATCCTTTATTTAGTTAAGCATATTTCTTAACATTATTTGTCACAAATCAGTAGTATTAGTTATTTAGATATAAGCAATATATACATAATAATATTTAAAACAAATTAAAGGTAAAGTCTATTATAGCAATGAATATGGCATTTAAAGGATCCCACTAATATTTATTAAGCATTTGTTATCAATCATATACTGTGCTATGTGATGAAGAAAATTTAAACAGTTTTATATAATATATATAATATCTTTGTAAATAGGTGGCAGAATCTGCAATATTATGTAAATATAAAATTATTTTTGCTATATAAATATGCACACAAAAACATCTCAACTGGTATATGGTTGCATATTTTTAGTCAAAGTATGATTGCAATTTTCATTTATGTAAGCATACATTGATTTTAGCCATATTCACAAAACATTCCATAAGTTAGCAATAAAAACTAACATTAAAAATAGCTTTCAGTTCTTATAGCCCTTTGACATAAATCAATCCTCTTTTTTTGGGGGGAGGTAGTAGGGAACATTTAGTTACATTTTGGCATTAAAAGATACTCTGGAAGCATGTAGTATTTTTCTTCTCCAATTTTATAATTAGCCATTTCTCTAAGAAACCCTGACTTCTTAGTATTCACAACCAAGGCCTAAGAGTACTTACTCATTGCTATTGAGGTGTTATTCCTTTTAGGCAATCTCCACTGGCAAAAAAAGGAAATATATGTTTGTATACAAACCCTTCTATATTATTCACATTTGTGTACATATATGTATTTGTAACCAATTATATCTCTACTGGGCCAAGCATGTATTCTTACTGATATCTCTTACTCCAACTCTGACACATTTCTACAAGGATATCTCTAACTACCTTTCATTGCATATAAGCAACATTTTACTTCAAGACTGAGAAACCTGACTTTCAACCTACAGCATTTATTTTATTTATTTATTTATGTATTTATGTATTTATGTATTTATTTATTTATTTATTTAATATTTTTTTGGTGGTACTCGGGATTAACCCAGAGACATTCTACCTTCGAACTACATCCACAGCCTGATTTTTTTTTTTTATTCTTTATTTTAAAACAGGATCTCACTAATTTGCAGAGAGCCTCACCAAGTAGCTGAAGCTGGCTGCGAACCTGGATTCTCCAGTCTCAATATCCCAAATACTGGGATTACAAGCGTGTGTCACCATGCCCGGCTGCAGAATGCAATTAAATAATAGTTCAACACTAGTATCTATGTGTTTATATATGTCTGTGCGTATATGTATATACATATAGTTTGTGTGTGTGTGTGTGTGTGTGTGTGTGTGTGTGTGTGTGTGTTACTGGTTTACCTTCGAACTACACCTCCAGTCCAATTTTATTTATAAATTTTATTTATTATTTGGAAATAGGGTCTTGCTAAGTTGATGAGAGTCTTACTACTTGCTGAAGTTGTCCTCAAGCTTGCTATCCTCCTGTCTCAGCCTCCCAAGTACAGGGATTATAGGCCTGTGCCACCATGCCAGACAGTGTTTATGTATATTTAACACACAAACATAAATACATAATAAACATATGTGTGTGCATGTGTGTTTGTGTATATATATATATATGTGTGTGTGTAAAATTTGTATATAATATATATGTATATTTTACACATATACATTTGTAAAATCAGTATTAGAGTTGTTGACATATCATGTGGAAGACATTTTCTTAATTTTGTAATACTTTTATTGGTGCACTTTAGTGTCACATCATAAAGTAATTATGTGATAGTGACATTCATGCACACAGCACTTGGGGAGATTCCCCAAAATCTCTCCCCACCTCCACCACCTTCCCTGTTCATGTCAGTGAGGTTGGCATTGGTATTTTCACATATGAGCATATTGTCAATTCAAGCAATTTCTTCCTTGATTTTTCTCTTCCCCTAGACTACCTCTCTGGTTCCACTGCAGTTTCTCCTCCATTATCTGGAGTCCCTCTGATATCCCAATTACTCCCTAGCTTCCACCTGTGAGAGAAAACATGACTCTTCACTTTCTCCTACTGGCTAATCTCACTTAACATAACGTTCTCCAGGTCTATCCATTTTCCTGCAAATGACATAATTTTGTTCTTCTTTATTCCTGAGTAGTATTTTATTGTGGGTATATCCTATAATTTATACTCCACTTGTCTGTTGATGGACACGTGGGTTGGTTTCACAGTTTGGCTATTGTGAATTGTGCTTCCCCCAACCCATAGGCTTCCTCTTAGAACATGATGGTTTTCTTTGATGAGCATAAACTTTTTAAATTTAATGTCATGGACATTAGCTTATTATAATATTCTGATTTCAATCCCTTTGGATAGATACCCCAGTGTAGTATAGCACAATCTTATGGTGGATCCATCCCCGATTTTTGGAGGGATTTCCACAATGATATCCATAGAAGCTGCACTGATTTGCAATCCCACTAATATCATATAAGGGTTCCTATTTCCTTACATTTTTGCCAATATCTTTTGTTTGACTTCCTCATGAATGTCCTTCTAATTGGGGTTAGATGGTCTCTCAGTGTAGTTTTAATTTACCTCTCCCTGATTGATAATAATGTTGAACTTTTTTTTTCATATATTTATTTCTTTTGTGAAATGTCTATTTAGTTCAATTGCCCATTTTCACTGGATTATTTTTACTTTTAAGTCTTTTAAGTACTTTGAGTAATCTAGATATCAGTCCTCTGTCAGAGGAATAGCTGGCAAAATCTTCTCCCATCCTGTAGGCTTCCTCTTAAGATTTGATGGTTTGCTTTGATGAGTAGAAACTTTTTTTAGTGTAATATCACCTCAGTTATTAATTCTTGTTCTAATTTCCTGAGCTTTGATGTATTATTGAGGAAGTTTCTATCTGAACCTATATGTTGGAGTGTTGAAACTATGCCCTCTCTAGTAATTTCATAACCTAGCATCAAATTTCCAGTTCTTTGATCCTTCTTGAGTTGAATCATACAGGAAAAGAAGTAGGGATTTAATTTTATTTTTCTTGTTGAAAAAACTATCTTTCTCCAATGTATTTTTTGAGACATTTGTTAAAGATCAATTGTCTATAAGTATGTGGATTTGTTTCTGTTCCATTGGTCTATGTGTTTTTGTGTCAATACAATGTTTTTTTCTACTATAGCTCTTTAGTATAATTTGAAGTCAGGTATTATGGTGTCTCCTGCATGGTTCTTATTTCTGAGAATTGCTTTGGCTATTCTGGGTCATCTGTTTCTCTATATAAAATTTAGGACTAATTTTTCTTGGTCTGTGATAAATCACATTTTTATTTTAATAGGGATTGCACTGAATCTGTAGATCATATTTTTAAAACAAGCGTTCAGCTAGTCATACTTAACATTCTTGTTTTATTTTGTTTTTATGATTGGTTTAACTCATATTTCATAAGAAATTTAAGTGATGAATTTCCTGCTACTTCATTTAGTGAGAGTTATTCATTCATTTGTAATAAAATTAGGTTGATATTTCACAGCTTATATTCTATCCTTAGATCTCCTGGCCTCCTAAGGATTTGTTTTTAGTTTGTAGACATTCAGGATAAACTTATTATGCTGTGAAATTCTATGGGTTTTGATAAGTGTACAGTGTCATGTGTCTACCATTTCGGCATAATTTATACCCTGGGAAAAGAGTGTTTACCAGTGCATTACAGAAGGGAAAAGTTGCATAGGTGAATTATGGGCCTTATTTTAAGACAGTGAACCTATTTTTTTATGCTGAAATAGTAGATATATGACAGTTTACACTTATCAAAACCCATAGAGTAGCCTGACTGCTGCTCTTCTTCAATGTTGTGCCAGCTATTCTAGGTCTTTTACATTTCCAAATCAATTATACAATTAATATAATAACTAAGACTTCTTAAAAATCCAATGTGGATATATATGTGAAATATAATATGAACTGATGTGCATATATTATAGAATTTTAATACTGCTAATTTCAAATATTTGATGACTATAATTAACAAAAAGTAAATTTTCTATGGTGAATTCAGAAAAAAATATGTATATTTAAAAGCATATTCAGAAAAAAAAACATACATTCAGAGAAAATGTATATTCAGAGAAAAATGTTTACTAAGAAGTTTACATTTACAGAGTAAATTTGGTGGCTTTACTTCCATATATATATTAAGCACTATTAAATACACATAGAAAACATGCTAACTACAACATTGGCTTAGCAGTTAAAAACTATACATTTCATTGATTTCAATTTTTCTTTACAATTTGTACTATATTTAAAGAATATTTGTTGGTTCTTTGGGATTTTCTATACTTAAAGTCAGGTCATCTGCCAATAAAGACAGTTTTATTTCTTCCTTCCTATTATGCCTTCCTTTCTTTTTCATTTTTTGCCTTATTGTATTAGCCAGACTACAAGTACGATCCTTGCCTAGTTTTCCGTCTGTGGAAAAGGCCTCTAGTTTATCGCTAGTATGTGTGACTTAGTTGTAGATATATGGAAATGTTTATCAATGAAGTGTTATTTTTGCAGGATCCAAACATTGTAAATCACACAAAGAATTGATTTAGTGAACTACTTTATAGTAAAAAATACATCTTTATCAAAAACATTATAGTTGAAAGTAAGCTTGAAAAATTAGATAAGACATTTCCAAAATATTTTGAGAATATTTAAAATTCTTCTATGAGTCAGTAGAAAAAGAGGGAAAATGGCAGTATAGAAAAATTAACCAAAGATTTAAACAAGCACCCCACAAGAAGATACACAATAAATGCATGAAAATTTATTAATTTTATTAGTCAATAAGAAAAGAAAATACAAACCATAACAAGATATATCTCTTTATTTCTCTTAATAGCTAACAATATAAAAGGCTGAAAAGTATATGAAATACTATTTTAAACATGATATAGCCATATTATTCCAGATGTGGTGGCATATACTTGTAATCCCAGTACATGGGAAGATGAGACAGAAAGATTATAGGCTTCTGACCAGCCTCAGCAATTTAGTGAGGCCCTAAGCAACTTAGTGAGACTCTGTTTCAAAATAAAAATAAAATATGGCTGGGGATATAGCTCAGAGGTAGAATGACTCAGTGTTCAAACCTCAGTACTAAATACTCACACACACTATATAATATATGTGTATATATATGAATATTAAATTTTATTATGAAATATTTAGTATAATAACATTTTATGCAAATAATTTAATTTCATTACACATTATTTTCTGCATTAAAAATCTACTAATTTTCTTCTGATTCAACAGAGTATTAAGCAAGTATGTTAAATAGTACATGAAGGTCATTAACTTTTCCAAAGTTGTTCCTTTTTTGCATTTTCTTTTACAGTATGCTTTCAATCCTCATTTAAAGTTAAATATCTATGTAGAATTTATGCTTTATATATGGAATTGTGAAAATACATTATATTAAATTATAATGTATGCTGTTAATAAAATATGTTGAAAACACTCATTTTTTTTAATCTTACATGAGCATATTTGGTTTGATTCTCCAAGAATTTTCAACTGTTTATTATGAGTTCTCAACATTTGCATTTCTCTTATATTTGAAAACAGTCAAGATTATAAAGAGTTTAAATAATATACTATTTTCCTTAGAATGTATTATAGTCCAATATAAATTCTTTTTTAAAAAAGCTATGATAAGATTATTTGTTTTCTTACCTGTGAGTTTCTAGAGTTTTCTGTATATTCTAGGTATTAGTCCTCTATTGGAGGAGTAGCTGGCAAAAATTTTCTCCCATTCTGTGGGTTCTCTGTTGAGGTTCTTGATAATTTACTTTGCTGCACAGAAGCTCTTCGGCTTAATGCAATTCTGTGTATTGATCTTCCTTTGGGTTGCTTGTGCCTTTGAGGTATTGTTGAGAAAGTTTTTACCTGTGCCTATGCATTGAAGTGCTGGATCTATGCCCTCTTCAAGTAGCTGCAAGGTCTCCATCGATCTGGTTTCCAGGTCATTGATCCATCTTGAATTGATTCTTGTGCAGGGTGAGAAAATGGGTTTATTTCCATTTTTCTGCATATGGTTAACCAGTATCACCAACACTATTTGTTGAAGAGGCTATCTTTTCCATTTTAAGTTTTTGGATCCTTTGTCAAATATCAATTGACTGTTAAGTGTGTGGATTTGTTTCTGAGTCTTCTATTCTGCTGTATGTGTCTGGTTTTGTGCCAATACCATGCTGTTTTTATTACTGTGACTTTGTAGTAGAGTTTGAAGTCACATATTGTGATGCCTCCTGAATGGTTCTTTTTGCTAAGAACTACTTTGGCTATTCTGGGATTTTTGTTGTTCCAAATGAATTTAAGAACTGATTTTTCGATCTCTGTGAGGAGTAACCTTGGTAATTTAATGGTTTTTGCATTGTATCTGTACAACAGTTCTGGGAGAATGGCCATTTTGATGATATTTATTCTGCCTATCCAAGAGCATGGAAGTTCTTATCTTCTAAGGTCTTCTTCAATTTCTTTTTTCAACTTTTTATAGTTTTCCTTGGAGAGGTCTTTTACCACCTCCTTGGTTAGGTTTATGCCTAAGTATTTTATTTGTTGGTGTGCTATTGTGAGTGGAATTGTTTTCTGTGTTTCTTTTTCAGTGGATTTATGGTTGGTATACATGAAAGCTTCTGATTTTTTAAGATTGATCTGGTATCCAGATACTTTGCTGAATTTGCTGATCAGTTCTATAAGCCTTTTGGTTGAGTTTGTTGGGTCTTGTAACTATAGAATCATGTCATCTGCAAAAAGAGATAGTTTTAATTCTTCTTTTTCTATTTGTATTCCTTTGATTTTCTTCTCTTGCCTTATTGCTCTGCCTAGGGCCTCAAGTACTATATTGAACAGAAGTAGTGATAATGTACATCCTTGTCGTGTTCCTATTTTTTAGTGGGAACTCTTGCAGTTTTTCATTATTTAATATGGGCCTATTTATTATTGCCTTTATGGTGTTGAGGTATGTTCATTCTATTCCAATTTTCTGCAGTGCTTTTAGAATGAATGTGTGTTGGGTTTTATCAAATGCTTTTTCAGGATCTATTGAAATGACCATGTGATTTTTGTCTTTGATTTTGTTTATTTGGTGAATCACATTGACTGTTCTTTTTATATGTTGAACCAGGTTTGCATCCTTGGGATGAACCCTACTTGGTCATGATGTATAATTTTCTTGATGTGGTTTTGAATGTGCCTTGCAAGAATTTTGTTTAGCAGTTTTCCATCTAAATTCATCAGCGATATAAGCCTATAAAAAATGGGCAAATTATCTAAATAGACACTTCACAAAAGAAGAATTACAAATGGCCAATAAATATATGAGGAAATGTTCAACTTCATTAGCAATCAGAGATATGCAAATCAAAACTACCCTGAGATTTCACCTAACACCAATTAGAATGGAAATCATCAAAATCATCAAAGAATAACAAATGCTGGTGAGGGTTTGGAGAAGTGGAAACCCTAACACATTGTTGGTGGGATTGTAGATTAGTGCAACCAATTTGAAAAAGAGTATGTAGGATCCTCAGATGAATGGAACTGAACTTACCATATGATACAGCAATATCACTTCTAAATATCTACTCCAAAGAATGGAAACCAAACTATCAGACCAGTGCATGTGTATCTATGTTTATAGCTGCACAATTCACAATTGCCAAACTACTGAACCAGCCAAGATGTCTATCAACAGATGAATGGATTACAAAACTATGGGATATGTACACAATGGAATTTTACTCAGCTATAAAGAAGAACAAAATGATATTTTCAGGGAAATTGATGGAACTGAAAAACATTATTCTAAGTGAGATTAATAAGTCACAAAAAGTAAAAAATTGGATGCTCTCCACAATATGCAGAAACTAGGGAGAAAGTGGGTCATAAGAGGAACTCTAGATGAAGAAGAAGAAACCTTAGATGAGCAAAGCAGGTGACTTAACTGAAGATGATGGGGGAGAGAAACATAATGCACATGATGTACTTTCACAAACATAAATGAATCACTAAACTCAACATGAGAAGGAGAGAGGGAGGAGGGAATGAGATGTGAATTGGGTAAGGGTTAATGAGAGATGTGTGCATATATGCTTCTAGAAGCTTGTACCTCACAAAAGGTATGATTACAATGCAATAAAAATAATAAAAAACTATGAAAAATGACATATTTAAAGAAATTAGAAATTTTTTACTTGGGAGAAAATGTCAAAAATCCAAACATCCATACATAAACTTTTCCCTAATAGTTAGCAATTCATAATTTGGGTTATTAAAAAACCTATCTTTTTTAGAATGTAAAGATGAAGAAACTAGTTTTTAATAACATTTGCAGAAAATATCAAATGAAAGAAAATAAAAATAAATTTTAAATATCTCTGAGGATAAAAATCAGTAAGCCAATGATTATTATTTTCCACTATTTTTACATATGTCGCACACAATTTGTACCTCATTCACCCTTAAAGATATTACTTTGCTAATTCATTCACCTCTTTTGAGGTTACTATATTTTGGATATTAGTTGATTCTATCCCACTTGTTTGAATGTTTTAATCTTTGTGCTAAAATGAAGGACTTAAAATATATCCTCTCATATCCTGCCTCTGACTTTAATTTATTTCATTTAGGTGATTCTAACATCTATTTATTTATTTGCTCACAAAATGGAAAGCTTAAATTGTTTCAGTGACTATATATCAGCTATAGATAAGAAGAACAGAATTATGAGGTGTGTAAAGTTTTGGGAGAGGACAGTGGACCACAAGGAGAAAGAATTATTGCTTTGAGTTGGTTGAGGTGAGCAGGTTGAGGTGGAATCCAGGAGGTCATGAAGGGATTTGAGCTCACATTTTAGCATACATCAATCTGTCCTTTGTTCTTTCAGCCTGTAGCTTATTAACTGATTAACCTAGCCCATCGCTTTTCAAGTCCATCCTCTCATCCCCTTGTGATTAAGTTTAGGACATCTGTGATTTCTTCTCTTATCAACAGACATCATCAGTTACTCATTTGCATGCTTTGTAAACAGAAATGGAAGGACACCTCTCTTCCACAATCAATTTGAAATGTGCAAGAAAAGAGTTCTAATGTCTTAGCTCTGATTTTCTTTTTACCCTTTAGTAGTTCAGGAAGGAGGTTCACAAACTTCCAAATTTCAGCGTGCTTCTAGCAGCAGATACAGAGTCTCCTATAAACAAAACAGAATTATAGGTGCTGGGAAGACCAAAACAATAAACATCAGGTGCTGAATATAAATAAAATCATACAGAGTATTGATTCCTTCTGTGGCGATTAATTAAAATCATGATTTCTCACATTTAGAAAAGCAAGATGCAAAGTCTGTGAGTGTGCATTTTGTATTGTTTTGAACAATGATTTTAACATTCTGTTTACCAATAATTTACTGGTATAGGCTACCCTCTTTATGAAAATTTTTATAGCATAAACTTAGTGCTCCCTGCTTAAGCACTTTGTATATCTTTCTGAAATTTCCCAAATAGTAAAAAATAATTTAATCTGTTTGATTCCAAACCTCATTTTATAAATTTCATAAGAATATTGTCCCATAAGGTAAGTAAAGTGAATACCCCTATAACACACTTACTTTTGACAAACCTAAATAATTGCAATCTTATATATCTATAATTTTATAACTCATACCTAACAAACATGGCTTTTAAAAACTTGCTTACTTTCTTATAATCTGGATTGCCAAATTCTTCAAATATTAATTTTCATTGGTATTTATCTATTCAATATACATTAAATTACTTATTTTTATAAGCAGGGACATTTTCCTCCCATTATTATCCAAAATTAATCATACTTCAAAATCTGGTTCAAATATTATCTCTCATTTTGCTAACTCCAACCAAATAATGCTGACATTCTCCAGCTTTGAAATATGCTTTCGTGTGGCACATTCATTCCATTCACTTCGTGGCACTATTTATGCTTTTGTTTACAACAAATTTATTATATTTCTGCCTTCTCTCTTATGCAGACTAATAGAATTTATACACAGAGACAAAACCCCCTATGTCTCTGTATCCTGAACAAGGGCCTCCAAAAAGAAGGAAATCAATTAATATATTTGCTTTTTAAGGAGACATAATTAGAGATTCACTTGCAATAATGGTGCATTGAGATTAATTTTATTAAAAAATCGCCTTTATGTAGGCATGCATGCTTACTGGGGGGGGGCAGCTAGCACTCCTTTAAATTAGTTAGCAGTCTTGTTTCAGATAAGGCTTTCCAGATAAACTTATGAGGAACCAGCCAAAATCATAGATTCACTCTGACTCACTCTTGTTAGATAACCTACTGTATGTTTTCCTCATTATAATAGTAAATTTTCTAGCCCAGAGGCATTCCTGTCTGCCATTTTGAACCAGCAAGCCCTGCTCACAAACAAGCCTATCTCTGCAGGTGATAAGAAGTCTTTCCTATATGAATATGTATGAGTTTCCCCAAAAGAAGGTACTTACTTTCAGTGTTCAGAGACACTGTTTTGAGAATTATTTCCATTGTTCACCTGAGGTTTGCTGCAAGCAATAACCTTTTCTTTACTCCTTGCCTTATCTTCTTCAATCTTTTTGCTGTGATATTATAGAATGAGCAGCAACAAGAATCACAAGCCCTTCTAATGTCAGACTCACCTTCGCATGTGATGTTGGGCAAAATTTTGAATCCCTTCTGTCTGTTACTTTTATTTATTTATTTTTGGTACTAGCGATTGAAGTGAGAGGTATTCAACCACCAAGCTACATCCCTACCCTTATTTTATTTTTTATTTGGAAACAGGATCTGGCTAAGATGCTAATGCTCTCTCTACATGGCTTAAGGTGGCCTTGAACCTGTGATTTTCCTGTCTCATCCTCCTAAGTACTGGGTTTACAGATATGCTCTACCTTGCCAAGCTGTTATTTTTATTTATAAAATGTTAAATACTAACTTTTCTTTTTTTTTTTTTTTTTTTTTTTT
>PVLC010003270.1:0-46197 GCA_004027655.1 Graphiurus murinus | reverse complement strand
ACTTTTCATCTCTTAGATTTGTCACACTCTGTTTTTAATTGAATACATATCTCAACAGACACAAATTATTCCTAGCTGTGCAGGATTGAATGGGGCCCAAGACTTCCTGCTTAATCTATATTCTTTTTTTTTCTTCTTCTTCTTTTTTTGGTATTGGAGACTGAGCTCATAATCTCTTGCACCTCTAAGACCATTTTTGTTTTGAAACATGGTCATGCTAGGTTGCTGAGAGTCTTGATACACTGCTGAGGTAGTCCTGGAACTTGGGATTCTCCTGTCCCAGCCTCCCAAGTACTAGGAATACACCCATGCACCACCATATCCAGCTTTAATTCACATTCATTTCTTCTTTTTGTACTTTTACTGGTGTTTCATAGTCTCACTTCATGATGCAGTTCATCATGATAGTGACATACATGCACACAGCACTTGGTGACCTTTCCCCCAGCTCCCTCCCCACTTCTCCCTTTCCCAAACAAAACATTGTGATTGGCATTGGTATTCTCACATATTTCTTCAACATGGGATTCACAGATCTCAGATTCACTCAGTTTGGAAACCTCCTGATTCGATGGATGGGTCATGTCTTCTATGTGGGCCACCCCAAGAATGAGAGAAGTCTTCAAAAATGCATTGCTCTTCTTTTGTGAGGAGTGGCCCAGAGGAGGTATGTGAGGATGACCTCAGTCTAGTAGTTACAAGGGGATTTAGGGTGTTCCTGGCCCTGACCTTCACTGTCTTATCAGCAAGTATCCCTCTAAACTATCCAAGGACAATTTACCCTGTCAAGGAGCTTGCTCTCTTGGTGGTGCTCAAAGATGACTTCTTTGTGTGTCCTCTGTTATCTGATAAACAGACACCACCCCAAAGATGGCCAACAGTCCTCAGGGTCACATGTAAATCCACCAGAAACTTTTGGGTCTAATAGACCTTGTCACACTTTGATATTACATTTACCTTTTTCTTGTTGTCCTGTCACCTTTTTATCTATTTTATTGGATCTATCCTACATTATTTTGTCCTTTCCTTTTCCAAACAATTACCATTTTGCACATATTTTGTAGTCTCTGTGGATAACTATTAATAATGAAGAAAAGGAAAAGGTCTTTTTTTTTTTTTTTTTTTTTTTTACTGTTTTCTGGAGATATCTGAAGACCCTCTTTTTAATTAATGAATAATGATTGTTATAGACTCTATGTATTTATGCTATTACCAATGCCATTTTCAATATCGTGTATAGGGAAGGGAAGAGAGTGGGGTGGGAACTAGAGGAAAAGTTCACCAAGGGCTGTGTGCATGTATATCTCTACCTTTCTTAACTTCTTTATGATGTGAGATTGCAATGCACCAATAAAATAAATTAAAAAGTAAAAAAAAAAAACTATAGAAATAAGATGACATATAGTACAACATATGTTAGTGCTTAGTATTTATTAATATAACATCAATAACTCTAGGATTTATTATACTATTGCTAAATTTCTGAGACAATATATTCTACTGATAGAAATAAGCATCTCAAATTTCCCTGACTGGGCTTTAAAATAGCTGAAGAATATATAAGACAAAACTATGTGGCACATGAGAATTGTGTATGAAAGGTTAAATTCACTGTGACCTAAGATTTCTCAGGGGTCAGAAGTTGAAAGATGTCATGTAATATTAACGCAGGAAATGATGACACTAATGACATATGGCAGCTGCTCCTGTTATTGAATATTTGAGTCTGTATGTCATTCTTCATGCTAATTTAAAATCATATATTATTCATTCCTAAATTATTTTGTTGTCTCTCATAAAATAATTTTACTTATCTCAACTGCAAAAGTTATTATTATTATTTTTTATATTTAAGAACTTATTAAACACCTAAAACTTTCATGATTCTGTCTGAGTTTTTGAAATGGAAATGTTCTCTGTAAGCAAGGCAACACGATTACAAAATTTCAATTCATATCTATCTTTATAAGATTCATCTAGCTCAGATGAAACATCTTTAAAGGAAAATATTGATTTCTATAACTAGACCAAGGTTTCCTAGACACAGAACTATAGAAATTTGGGCCAGAAGACTCTTTGTTATGGCAGATGCATGAGACAATGTCTAGCAGTGTGATGGGCCTCTACTTACCCTCAGAGGTAGTACCCACCCCTCCCCCCTCCCCTTCACCTCTTCTGGGTAAAAATCATCCCTAACTAATACTACTAAACAATATCAATAGAAATATTCTATAGTATTGAAAAATTATCTATACCAGTACTATGGCTTTTCCATTCATAAAGGAGGTTATTTAACAGTTTAATTCATATAATATTTTATGCCTTTTTTTAAACATACAACCTTATTAAGCAATATATCATTTTAGTGAAAAAATTTGATTTTTGGTTAGCTCAGTTTTTTCTTTTTATTTGCTATAAAGTATTCAAAATGTCATAGTTTTTCTTTCTTCCAGGACAATGCTCTTCTTTTTATTGGTTTATTTTTCTACCTAAATAGTTTTTAATTTAATTTTATTTTTTGGAGTGGGAATTGAACTCACAGGCATTCTACCTCTGAGCTATGCCCCCAACATTCCTATCTTTTTAATTTTTTTCCTTTTATTTTGAAACAAATTCACACTAAAATGCTGAGGCTGTCCTTGGACCTGTGATTCTCTTGTCTCAGCCTCCTAAATACTGGGGTTGCAGACATGCATTATAATCTCTGATTTCTACTTGCATTCTCTTAATGATAGAAAAACTTACTTTAACTCAAGTAGCATTACTGCTTCATCCAACCATTTATATTCTAACAGTAAACTGTTATATTAGTAATTCTAATATCTCTCAGGGAAAAAATGGTAAAAAAAAAAAAATACCATGGAGAAATAAGGAAAATGTTACAATCTTGACAATTTCTAAACTTTATTTTCTGGGTATGATACTATATTATCCTAACATTTATGACATTCAACTCCTCTTTTTTTTTATTTATGTTTTTAATTTTTGGTGGTACTGGGGATTGAACCCAAGAACATTCTACCTATGAACTAAATCCCAGCCCTATTTTATTTTATTTTGTTGTTGTTGTTTTTAAACAGAGTTTCACTAGGTTGCTGCTAAGGCTGCCTCAAACTGCAATCCTCCTGTCTCAGCCTCCCAAGTACTGGTCTTACAGGCAGGTAAGCTTCCATGTCCAGCTTAATGATTTTTATACCAAAAATTCAATGATATATAATGGTTATGATGTGCAGAATGACTTAGTTTCAGTTTCTAGCTGTTCTGTGTACTAACTGGGTGACACTCAGTACTTCATTTACTCTTTTTCACCTTTAAGTTCTTTATTTGTGGAAAAAAAATATAGTTTTAGATGACTATTATAGCTTGTTGTAAAAAGTAATATGTGTAATTTATTTGAACAAAGGAAATGCATGATAACTGTCAATTCATTATTTATAGTCATTGCTATCATAAAAGTTTGTATACAAACTGAAATTTCCGTTTCACTTTGAGTTCAATTGTTCAAATTAGAGAACGTGCTTTGTTAAGTCTTCTGCTGTTGAATTTTATAGTAAAGATAGTTCCAATGATAGCCCTTAAAAATGTCTTCTCTTTCTTTTAACTTTGTGTTAAAGGCATTTCAACAGCTGTAAATTTTGGAATAGAATATGCTCATGAATGCTGCCCTTTTATTTCCAGAAAGAAAACTTCTAGATGATAAAAACTGAGAATTTTGTTTTTATGCAATCATCAATGACTTGACTACTTTATTAATGTCTGGAGTCATTCTTCTAGAATTTGGTATTTAATTACTGCAATGTGCTATGTGTGATGGTTTTGTGCAACCTTTCTTGTATTCAAACCACCAGGCCATTTTACTTATGGGGTGGCTACCTTTCTGGCTACTGTCTATGGTACCACTTTGTTATATTAATTAATGCAATGATCATTCTTATTAACCTCTGGTATGATCTCTCTTATGCAGAAGCTAAGGAGTAAATGGTATACCAGAAAGACTTCCAATAATGGAGGAGAAACTCTAGTGGATTCAGGGAGGTGGTCTAGGGGAAGGTGCGTGCGGGAACAGGGAGTGGAGAGGGAGGATCAATGAAGGAATCACTTCCATGGACATTTTGTGGGAATACCAATGTCAATCTCTAAACTTTGTATAGGGAAGGGAGGAGGAGGGAGCCTGGGGAAAGCCTGCCAAGAGCTGTGTGCACGTATGTCACTACCACTATTCACTACATTATGATGTTAGACTATAATGCACCAATACCAGTTTAAAGAAATAAGTGAAATACTTCATGAAAAAGCAACAAGTGTATCAGGCTAAGTATTGGGGAAAATATTCAACTATGAAAACCGAGAAGACAGGTTAAGATGAAGATTAATTGGCTTGCTTAATGAGAATAACATTTTTTCATCAGTGAAGTTCACTGCTGTAAACAGACAAGGTTGAATACTTCAAAGGAGATAGAGGAGACTGAAGCAAAAGTGAGAAATTGAAATAAAAAAGAAGAAAGTAGTTGAGGCTATATGGAAGCACAGGACAGTTTTCACGGGCAGAAAAAAAAATACGTATTTTAGTAGATTATGTACAAACATTGTTTGAAATAAAATGATGGATTCTACTTTTAAACCAAATATAAAACAATTAAAATTCAAATGGAAAAATCAAAATAAGTATGTAGCTTGTAGGTAAGGAAATGCATTTTTAAGTCAAGATGCAAGTTAGGAAATTATTTTAAAGTTAGATGCAAAAATAAATAATAAGAAAATGTTTGATGAATCCTGTTATAAATTAAAATACATATTCTTCCATAAAAGTCATAAGTGACAACATGAAACAGATTTGCAATGAAAATGGTGCACAAAGAATTGACATTCAAACTGTATACAAATCATAAATTAATAAGAAAAACCTTAATGATTCAGGAGCAAGAGAAACGAACAGGCATGTTCAAGTCATGAGAACATGACAGGCCAATAGATATATGGAGAGATATTTTATTTCATAATAATCTGAGAAGTGCAAAAAAAAAAAAAAACAACCTACAATGAGGTTCATGTTTACAGTGTAGAGTAAGGTAGAGTGTTGACAGGGTTATGCAGGGTTATACAGAAATGACAACACATATACTGCAAGGAGTGCATAATTTGTTCAATCACATTGGACCCCAGTAAAAATGAAAATATATGTGTTATAAATATGTCATATTTTATTTTCAAATAATGTCAATACTATAAGTAACTATATGTATATATTTCCTGGTATGTATGTATATGTATTTCTTGGTATGTGTACTTATGCGCACACACCCACACACAAACACACACACATGCCATGAAGTACTTTGCTATTACAATAGCAGAACAATAACAACAAAAACAAAATTCAACCAGGCATGATGGTGGTGCACTCCTTTAATCCAAGTATTTGGGAAACTGAGACAGGTGAATTGCAAGTTCAAGTACAGCTCAGCAACATAGTGAGGCTTTTAGCAACCTAGAGATACCCTGTTTTCAACAAACACACAAAAAAATTGGACTGGCGGTGTGCATATTATAATGGCTATTATAAAAAGATGGAAGATAAGCACTTGTGAATATGTGGAGAAAAGAGAACAATTGTACACAAGGGGGGTATTGTACACAAGGGGGGGTATTAATTAATATAGCCATCTCATAAACTAGTATGGCGCTTCTTCAACAAAACTAAAAATAGAATGACCATAAGATTCAGCAAACCAACCCTGAGTCTATTTCAAAAAGTTTAGAAATTGACATTTCAAAGTAGTATCTGAACTCTCATGTTTATTTCAGTATTAATTACAATATTCAAAATATGGAAGCAACCTGAATGTCTGCCAGTAAGTAGATGAGTGTATAAAAGTGTGGCACATAGACACGGTGTGCTGGTATGCAACTATCGCCCTTTGTGACAACATGAATGAGACTGGAAGACATTGTGTTAAATAAGTACCCCAGGCACAGAGAGATACATACTGTATAATTTCACTTGCATGCATAAAGAGAATAGAAATTTGTTTGCCAGAGTTGGAGAGGGAGGGACAAGATGGGGAAAGAGATGTTCAGAGGGTCCGAAGATTCATTTTGACTGGAAGAATACATTTTAATCATTTATTGCACTGCACAGTGATCATCACAGTAATATATATTTAAAAATTGCTAAAAGAACGGATTTTTAGAATTCTTAACACAAAAAATATGTTGATGATATGAAGAATGGGGTCCTTATCCTGACTAAATATTTTTACAAGGTATACATAAAGCAAAATGTCACAGTATGCTACATATGCATTTATAATTGTTACTTGTTAATTAAAATTTTAAAAAATGTTTTTTAAATTTATAGAAAATTTATAGAATTGATATTTATAATAATAAAATTAATGATAATAAAATATAAATACAAACTAAACTACCTAAATGGTTATGTTTATTACCACAGCTAATTTCAATAACTTTCCCAAACACCAAAATCTATAAATCAGACAACCAACATTATTATTTTTATATTTTTGCAGTACTGGGGATTGAACTCAGGGGCATTCTACCTCCAAGCTATACCCCCAGCCCTATTTTTTATTCCTTATTTTGAAACTGAGTCTCACTAAGTTGCGGAGTGCCTCACTAGGTAGCTGAAGCTGGCCGCGAACCCGGATCCTCTGGTCTCAGCCTCCCAAATGCTGGGATTACAAGCGTGCGCCACCACACCCGGCTGACAACCGACATTATTAACACTTTTCAAAAAGAAAAATCAAATCCTAAGGATATATATCTTCCTAAAAAAGTAAATAAAACTTATTCCAATGAACTCTGGCATATTTCTAATGTATTTTTCAAGGTGCATGCTCTCAAATGTTGATCCTTTTACAGCAATGGACTATCAACTGATGAGCACTTGAATTTATTTTATGTGAGGATCACACTGAATAAAGATGCAAATTACACCCTACCAATAAAGTGAGACCAGAGATGTGTTGACCATCTGGCTGCAGCTATAAAAATTCAAGATTGCAAAAAGTCTCACTAAGTAGAGAAGAAAAGCACTTTCATCTATGTGATCTTCAACTATTCATGAGTTCCTTCAGTGTAATCTAGAGGAGTAACTCATAATTTTACTTCAGGACAGAAAGCCTTAGTGAGGATCCTCCACCTCTAGTTCAAAGCATGCAAGAAAACCAAACTAGGAAAGCAAAGCTATTTGATGTTGCTTTGTGTTAAAATCCAGGGAAAATAACTACTTTGATCAATCTGCCTCCTTGAAAATGTCCTCAAGTAGAACTGCTCCCAAAGAGCCTTTGATTTGGATTGCGTAGTCTATGTGTCAATTCTCTATTGAGTTTGGTGCATAGGTTTTTGGAAAGTAAATCAGGATTGAGTTTTACAATATGTGTGCACTTGATTAATTTCTATCCTGATTAAATAAGGAAAGTGCCTTCCCCTTTTCAGTCGCATGACTACAAATTAAAAATAATTATAATTCATTTACCAAAACTGCAGGAAAAAAAAAGTTAATGTGAATAGGAATGTAAGCACTAAAAATGAAAATATGGTTTCAACACGGGAATATGTCCCTCTTATTACATGCTTTCTGATACATTTAAAAGAAAGATTTATGCATTATCAACATATAAAGTAATTATCTAAGAGTTGATTTACAATGGAGATTATGTGCCACTTCTATAATTGCTAGGGAACATTTAAATGGTTTCAAAGCAAACTTCTGGGTGAGCATATATATATATAGTCACTTAATTTCGCATTTAACTATTAAAATAAGTTTTTTAAAGGGCAGGGAACATGACATTTCACATCTTGGAATGATAAAATTACTATATTAAGGACACAACTTATTATATGGCCATTCTGTTCCAGGTGAATTCTTTGCAATATTTTTTAACTTGAAGGGTAAATATAATTATTCCAATTTTACAACTAAGAACAATGAATTTTGGAGATTCAAAAGCATAGTCACAAAGCTAGCAAACAAGCTTGTTGACATTTGAGCCTTAATCTATCACCAAAATAATCACACAAAATATAATTATGTACTACACAAGGACACACCCCTCAAAATAAAACAGACAAAATGATGTAAAAATTATACTTTGTTCAGAATAAGATCAACTACAGCTAATTTAAATGGTGTATTTTAAATGCTGAAATGATTTAAAGTTGTTGTCTCAGCCTTGCAAATGCTCAAATGCTGTGATAACAAGCATGCGCCACCACGCCTGTTTGTGTGTGTGTGTGTGTGTGTTTTATAAAAACAGTAAACAAGCCAGGCATGGTGGCACAGGCTTGTAATTCCAGCATTTGCAAGGCTGAAACCTGAGGATCCAGGTTCGCAGCCAGCCTCACCTACCTAGTGAGGCCCTCTGCAACTTAGTGAGACCCTGTTTCAAAATAAGGAATAAAAAATAGGGCTGAAGGTATAGCTCGGAGGTAGAATGCCCTGAGTTCAGTCCCCAGTACTGAAAAAAAAAAAAAAAAAAAAGTAAACAATGCGTTGTTATAAAACCAATAAACAATGTGAATAACCAAACTAGTTCCCTATAATTTGGTAAAGTATATAAGTAAGTATTCTACACACTGAGATTTTTGTCATTTTTTAAATTTTGTTTTTGTTGATGTAATCCAACATCCAGATAAGTATGTATTTTTGAAACATAGAATCAAACGCTTTATACACAAAATGTGCAACTAATTTTCGTCAACAAAAATAATATTTTCAAACAATTCGCTGTGATGCTATTGGGAAAAGATTCTGATTCTTCACAGTTTATATAAAGTTTTGTTTTTAGTGTAGAAACAAAATGTAATCTCTTAAAACTCTGACACTACTAAAATGCAAATCAATTGTCTCTATACATTTTGTGTGTGTGTGTGGTACTGGGGATTGAACTTGGGGGCATTCTACCTCCGAGCTATACCCCCAGTCCTATTTTTTATTCTTTATTTTGAAACCGAGTCTCACTAAGTTGAGGAGTGCCTCACTAGGTAGCTGAGGCTGGCCGTGAACCCGGATCCTCCGGTCTCAGCCTCCCGAATGCTGGGATTATAAGCGTGCGCCACCACACCCGGCTTGTCTCTATACTTTTTAAAATATCTTCTTACTTGGCATATTTGAAAAGATAAATTATATATGAAAAGTAAAAATGCAAGTGTCTTCTTTTAAGGAAGTGTTTACAAGGAAACAAGGAGTAATATTTTAGTTTACATCCATCAGATACAACTTTGCATTTCCTTCTTTACTATAGGAGATACAAAGCTATACAAGATTTTTTTTTTTTTGGTACTGAGGATTGAACCCAGGGGCATTCTACCTCCGAGCTACACCTCCAGTCCTATTTTTTTTATTCTTTACTTTTGAAACAGGGTCTCACTAAGTTGTGGAGTGACTCACTAAGTAGCTGAGGCTGGCCAAGAACCCGGATTCTCCTGTCTCAGTCTCCCAAGTATTGGGATTACAAGCGTACACTACCACACTCAGCTATAAGAAATTTCTGTAACATATTTAAAGACTCAAAACGATGTTGAACATATTTACCATAAATTTATTAAAATGCAAGCTGCAGAATATTCATATTCTACTAAATATGATCTATTTACTCATAGTTTTGAAAATTGGTGCATTAGTTAATATTTTCTTTATATTACTTTTCTTAAGATCAATAAAAGCATCATTAATGTACAAATAGTATAAAAATTCAACAAGATGAAAGTTCTCTGAATAAACCTCCAAAGTACTTCATAAACTATTGTTTATATGCTTAAACTCAGTATTTATCAAAAGAAATGAATAACCAACTCAATAGAAAAGTTTCTGTAAAAATTTTGCCTTAAAATATACATTTCTGTATTTAATATTCAATTAAGTGTATCTAAAATATTAAACTAACATTTATAAAATATCACTCATTTACTCATTTTAACTAATCTTATTCTATATTAAAATCATGAGGAAGCAAATAAAAACCATGTGAACATCATAGAGAATAAAGTTTTCTGATTCAAATGTTGCAAATTAATCTGAAAACACTGAAGAATTGAAAAAGTTTGATTTAATTGATACTTTCTTCTTTATTATAATTAGTATGTTATTGATAAAAAAAAATTATTTTTTTGACTTATTTTATTCTCCAAATACATATTTGTCTCATTTTATTGACATTTTGAAATATCACGTTACTCCCAATCTAGGGGGAGAATGTACAACATTTATTCCTGAATATATGAAAACTAGTGAAATGTATTTGCTAGTTGAAGAAGGAAGACAATGTAAAAAACGTGAATAGACAGAAGTCAGCTATCCACAAGCGAAGGAGAGAGGCCTGAAAGAGGTCCTCCCTGCAGGGCTCTCAGAAGGAACCAACACTGCTGACTCCTTAATCCCTAAATCTTACACTTTTTGCCTCCAAAACTGACATGGCAAATTTGTATTGATTAGGCCACCCTGTTCAGTACTTTGTTATAGTAGCCCTATAAAGCTAATACATATATTCTTTCAAGTATTTGAATGTGTGTGTGTGTGTTGTGTGTGTGTGTTACTGGGGATTAAACCCAGGGGCACTGTACCTCGGAGCTACACCCCAGTCCTATTTTTTATTCTTTATTTTGAAACAGGGTCTCACTAAGTTGCAGAAGGCCTCACTAAATAATTGAGGCTGGCCGTGAACCTGTGATCCTCCAGTCTCAGCCTCCCAAGAACTGGGATTAGAAGCATGTAATCCCAGTAATCAAATATTTTGGTTTTTGAGTTACAGATTTCTTATAAATTTTACTATTTAATGCTAAATTTGTTCTCTAAATATGTTTTATGTTATCTATAATTATTGAACATTCAGAATGTACGTAAAAACTCATTCTTTCATAATTTCCTTGTATGAGAAGTGGTCAGTATTTATTTGGCCAGGGGAAACTGCTAAATATGGATGATAATACTGTATCTTTGGAATATTTTTGCTAACATTCATTTTGTAACTGATAAATAGATGCACTTTATTTAATGACCACTTACACAGTACAGTAGGCATGAAAAGATCACATGCAAGATGGGTAGTTTAATGCCATCTGATACCTCGATTGTGAAATAGGCCCAAGTTTTTCTGGATGCTAATTTAGTATAAAATCAATACCTAACATAAAAAAGGCTCATGAATACTGGATAGGTGTTCAGCTGGACGGATGGATGGATGAAGGATGCAGAGATGAACTATATCTGTATTTAAAGACCCTGAGAGAAGCACCTCGGAGTTCTCATAGCTCACAAAGAAATAATCTTGATTTAGAGACATCAAAATTCCCTGAATTGCAAGAAAAAAAAAATAAGAGCAAACTTGATTTTTTTCAAGGATTTACAAGGTTTTAGATTCACTCTCCATAAGGTGTATTGAAACCTTACACCATTAATAAAAGAGTTTGGGATCAATAAACTTGCAGTTTTGAGAGGATTGTAAAGTTTTGGGTGGAAATAATTTTTTCCAGAAGATTTCCATAGTATATTTAATTACATTACTTTAATGGCCAATGGCTTTCTTTTTTATTAACCTTAGGATGTCTTTGAGTTCTTCCATTTCTGCCCTTTTGGTGAGCTCATTTTACACAGGAATAGATAACATTAAAAATGATTCATATCACAAACTGGTCACACACATTTTCTGAAATATTTAAGAAAATAATTACAATGCTAAAGTAATTCGTAAATTTCTCATTACGTGTTTCAGTCTCCAAATAGCTATTAAGTCCACATTTTTAACATTGTTCATTCCTCCACGAGGATAGAAAAATGTGAAAAGCTGTTTTTGCAATCTGTTTTATTTATGCTAAGCCCTTGACTCCTTTAAAATACCTTGCATTCACTAAATGCTCAGTAGCAATCTATTGAGTAAATTGGTGGTGTATATTTAATCTCAGTACTTGGGAGGCTGAGACAGGAGGATCATCGATTCCAGACCAGCTTCCGCAACTTTGTGAGGCTTTCAGTGACCTACCATAAGTCTTTTCAAAACACAATTAAAAAGGGCTGGGGAGTGTAGTTTGGAAGTAAAACGTCCCTGGGTTCCATCCCCATTACAAAAAAAAAAAAAAAAAATGAAATTAGCTAACAGCGATAACAGTACAATCCTGAATTTTAAACTGTTCATTTCTGCTAAACAATGGTTTCCCATAACTGAAAAATATGCTGTAGGTTGCATACTTTGATTAACATTTTAAATATCATTTGCTGAGAAATTCTTCTCTTTGGACCTTTTGTGTGTCTATAGATCCTTGTCACTTCCCACTGCCTTTATTATTGCCATGGTAAACAAAACGACTGACATCTCTTACCCAGATAATTACTTTCGTCTCTCAACTCATCTCCCTAATTGGCCCTTTGCTTCCATTCATTTTCTTCTTAGGCAGCAGCCAGAAGGAGTCTTTTAAAGTGAGCTGAGCACATCGCCCTCCGCTTAGCGCTCTTCAATAGATCCGCATCTTATTTTAAGAAGCCAAGGGCCTAACAATGGCTTACAAGGCACGGGTGGTGAGTCTCTTGTTCCGGGGCTGACCTCTCTCTCCACAATTCTCACTCCCCTTGTGCAGCTTCAGCCTCGCTGACCTCCGGGCTGTCCAGCCGATTCTTCTGGCCAACTTTCATCACAGGGCATTTTCCATTGATGTTATTTATACCTGCAAGACCTCCCCTCCCCACTGAATCCTGCCTCTGCTGCTCACATGGTTTTCCTTCAAAACCTTACTAATGCCCCTCTGGCCCATCCTTTCTAAAATCTCCATCTCACCACTCCTAGGACTCCATGCCCTCCAGCCACCATTTATTGTTATCTGTTCATATACTAGAATCTAACTTACTGGATATTTATTTACCTTGTTGATTATTTCTCGCATCATGGTCAGGCCAGCTCTGTAAGGCAGAAGCTTCTACCTCTTTCGTTCACTGCTGTATCTGGGCTGGCGTGTCTGCGTGCATGCGCCGGTACACACACACGAGGCCCAAGAATCACCTGGAAAAGGAAGAAAAAAGGAATGAACGCTCACAGTATCTCTTTTCTGAGATAATTTGCATTATTTGCACTGACTGTAGGTTTAAACACTCAGAGACCAACTTATTTATAATTCCAACACTCACTAATAATCAAAGTTTACATTTTTTTTGAGCAGCTCTTACTAGAGAAGCTATTTTCTTCACAAAACTTTTTTTTTCCTTTTGCTTGCTTTCACTCTGCACAACAATGCCAGCTCCTCTGAAAAATAGCCAACAATCTTTACTATTTTTAGCAATAACTAAACCCCATGTTACTTTCCTAGCTATATGATTGCAGATTATATGGCTCATTATTAAAAAAACAAAACAAAACAAAACAAAAAAACTACAACAACAACAACAAACTGTAGAGCCAGGTGTGGTGGTGCATGCCTATAATCCTAGTACTTGGGAGGCTGAGACAGGAGGATCACAGCTTAAAGGAAAACCTCAACAATTTAGTGAGACCCTGTTTCAAAATTAAAAAATAATAATAATAATAATATAATAAAATAGGGCTGAAGGTGTAGCTCTGAGGTATACCTGGGGCTCAATCCATAGAACCAAACCACACCAAAACCAAAAACAATCAAACAAAAAACTGTAGATATCCTTACCAGAACTTTTTTGTTGTTGTTGTTGTTTCAGTACTGGGGATTGTACCCAGAGGCATTCTACTTCCGAGCTATACATCCAGCTCTATTTTTCATTCTTGATTTTGAAATAGGGCCTCACTAAGTTGCAGAGGGCCTCACTAAGTAGCTGAGGCTGGCTGTGAACCTGTGATCCTCCTGTCTCAGTCTCCCAAGTGCTAGGATTACAAGTGTGCACAATCATGCCCAGCTTCACTGCTAGAACTTTAAAAATCAAATTTCATTTATTCTTAATCTGCAATTCTACATTATGATAAGGGCTTTAAATTCTAAATTTTATTATATTTTTAATTATCTGATAACTAATGCTTGTAATCCTAGTACTTAGGAGGCTGAGACTGGAGGGTCTGGGTTCCCGATGTGCCTCAGCTACTTAGTGAGGCCCTCTGCAACTTAGTGAGACCCTATTTCAAAATAAGGAATAAAAAATAAAATAAAATAAAATAGGGGTGTAGCTTGGAGGTAGAATGACCCTGGGTTTAATCCCTAGTACTAAATAAAAAAAAAAAAAGAACATCATAAGTTTACTATAGAAGAAAGGTAATTGTTTATTTAATATTCTACAAAAATTATCTGAGTGATTAAATAATTATATAATCAATGATTCAGAATTTTTAAAAAAAATTTCAAATACAAATTAAATCATTACATCTTTACCCACATGATCTACAAATCACTGCCCCATTCCAATATGCAACATTTCAAAGGCATTTATTGGCAATTATTTTATTTTTATATTTAATATTCTAATTAATATATTCCTGATTTGATTTCTAATCTGCCTATCACTTCTCTATTTTTGGAACACAAGCATTTTTGAAAGAGTATTTCAGATCAGAGACAACACTTGTTGAAAGAAATTCACTGAAAGTTCCAAAGGAGAATTGAAACTTAAAATTACTTGCTCCACCGAAAGTAGCGAAACCAATAGACTACTATAAATAAATGGAACTAAAAAAAAAAAAAATGCCCTTTTTGGATGCTGATAATACCTAAAAATGCTAAACAAAAAACGTGTGACAATACAAGACTAATGATAATTTATATTATTTAGCTAAACAGGAATAAACTTGATTAAAACTTTGAGATAGTTTACTAAAGAAAGTGGAAATAGTTTAGGCAATACTGTATGCATGAGTGTATTTAGGAATTTATGTATAATTTCTAAATTTAGCAACATTCTTAAAACTAGACTCCTATGAATAAGCATACTTTCAAAAAAAGGTAAATCTAAAACTTTCAATGGTGGAATGATACTCATTTATTCTACTAATTTTTTTTAATATCTTTATTGGTGCATTATAGTCTCCCATCATAATGGAGCTCACAGTGATGGTGACCTACGTGCACACAGCCCTTGGTCGGCTTTCCCCTGGCTCCCTCCCCACCCCACTCCCCTTCCCAACGTAGGGTATTGAGATTGGCATTGATATTCTCACATGTATAAAATGTCAGTGGAAGTTATTCCTTCATTGATACTCCCTCTTCCTTCTCCTTCCCATACTCCAACTCCCTGGCTCTACTAGAGTTTCTCTTTCAATATCTGGAGTGCATCTAGTATTCTAATTACTCCCTACTTTCCACGTATGAGAGAAAACAAAGACCCTTCCCTTTCAGTGACTGGCTAATCTCACTTAATGTATTCCGGGTTCATCCCTTGTCCTGCAGATGACATTATTTTGTCCTTTATTGCTGTGTAGGATTCTACTATGTGTATATCACATAATTTTGAAATCCATTCATCTATTGATGGACACTTAGATTGATTCCATAATTTGACCATTATGCTGTTATAAACATGCATATGCATATATTACTATAATATTCTGATTTCAGTCTCTTTGGAAAGATACCCAGGAGTGATATAGCTGGATCATATGGTGGATCCATTCCCAATTTTCTGGAGAATCTCCACAGTGGCTGCACTAATTTGCAACCCCACCAATAGTGTAGAAGAGTTCCTATTCCCCCACATCCTTGCCAGCATTTATTGTTGTTTGACTTCTTGATGATTGACATTCTGATTGGGGTTAAATGGAATCTTGGTGTAGTTTTGATTTGCATCTACCTGATTGCTAATGATGAACATTTTTTTCATATATTTATTGGTCATTTGTATTTCTTCTTTAGTGAAGTATCTATTTAGTTCAATTGTCTATTTCTTGATTGGGTTATTTTTTTAGTGTTAAATCTTTTAAGTACTTTGTATATTCTAGGTGTCAGTCCTCGATCAGAGGAACAGCAGACAAAGATCTTTTCACATCCTGCATGGTCTCTCTTTAGACTCTTGATGATTTCCTTTTTTATGTGCTTTTATTGGTGCATTATCATCTCACATCATAATGTAAATAATGTTGACACTGACATACATGCACACAGCACTTGTTGCTCCCCCACACGCCTCCCCATCTTCCCCTTCCCATACTTAGGACTGAGAGTGATATTGGTATTTTCACATATGTACACACAGTCAATGATGGTTTCTTTTGATGAGCAGAAACTTTTTAGTTTAATTCCACACCATTAATTAATTCTTGTTCTAATTTTCTGAGCTTTGAGGATCTTATTGAGGAAGTTTCTACCCATGCCTCTCTGTTGGAGTTCTGGACCTATGCCCTTCTCTAGTAACTTCAAAGTCTCTGGTCTAATTTTCAGCTCTTTGATCAGTCTTGAGTTGACTCTTGTGCAGGGTTGTGGGGGGCCTAGTCCGGCCGGCTAGACCTCGCCTCTAGATGGTGCCTGGCAGAGTGCCAGAAGCAGCTGCAGGTGGAAAACATTCTGGAGCTGCCCCATGCCAGAGCGCATGCACCAGCACGCCCGACTCGACTCGTGGCCGGCCCAGGTGAGAGCTGTATGAGACGCCTCGTGGCTTAGGCCCTGCGCGGCTTTAAGAGCCTCCACCTCTCGCCCAGAGAGAGAGCTGCTGGAGAGAGTTGTTACTGGGGAAAGAGTTGTTGGGAAGTTGCTGGGCTGGGTTGCTGGGAGAAGTTCTGGGAGGAATTGGTTGGGAAGAAGAAGCGGTTGGGAAGAGGTTGGCCGGGTTGCTGGGGAAGTCCTGGGAAGAAAGATTGTGGGTTGCTAGTGGAAGACGGGTTGCTAGAGAGAGGGGTTATTGGAAGTCTGTTGGAAAGGCACTGTTTGGAAAGACGACTTCTGTACTGTGTTTGTTACTGCTTGTGTAGTGCCCTTGATCCCAGAAAGAGAGAGATATAATAAAGAGAGGTTCGAACCAGCAACATTCAGGCAGCGTCTTTATTGGGGCCTCATGGCTGAGGGTTCAGCCTGGGGCACCCGATACAGGGTGAGAGGTAAGAATTTAATTTTTCTACAAGTGGATAGCTGTTTTTTACCAACACCATTTGTAGGAAAGGCTGTCTTTTCTCCAACATATGCATTTGGCACCTTTGTCAAAATCAATTGGCTATAAGTATGTGGATTTGTTTCTATGTCTTTTATTCTGTTCCATTAGTTTATGTGCCTATTTTTTATATTTATTGATCATTTACTATATGTTATGCATCATGATGATGAAACTATCATGGGATTTTTATTTTTCATGGGAAGAAGGCAGACAATACATATGTAAGTAAAAAAATGCCCTTTACTGATGGTAAATGTAGTAAAGGAAACCAAAAGACAAGGAGAAGATGAGGTTCAGGCCAAGACTAAAGTTGAGATGTCTACAGTTTTTCCACAGTCATTCCTAGCATTAATAAAAGCACCCTATTCCACGTGTAGCTTGTCTTTCACTTTATTTATTTATTTTATTTTATTTTATTTTCAGTACTGGGGATTGAACTCAGGGTCATTCTACCTGCGAGCTATACCCCCAGCCCTATTTTTTATTCTTTATTTTGAAACAGGGTCTCACTAAGTTGCGGAGTGCCTCATTAGGTAGCTAAGGCTGGCCGCGAACCCAGATCCTCCGATCTTAGCCTCCCAAATGCTGGGATTACAAGCGTGCACCACCACGCCCAGCTCTTGTCTTTCACTTTAGACCTATTCCTGGCTACTAACATCACCACTACTGTGTACTTCCTCTATATAATAGTTTCTGTTTCCTCGTTGTCTGTGGAGGGCAATGTTTTGGCTCTAGATTGCTCATGCCATTTTTAGACTTCATGACACTAAAGCTTTAACTTATGCTGCTAAGTACGGAATGTTACCCATATTTTTGTTCTGAATTTTTTAGGAGTGTGACTCAGAATGCACCTTCTGGCCACTGTTGTAGAAAAGCAATTCAAACTAAGCCCTTCCCAGCTGAGAAGGGTGGGCATGGCAGGGTTTGGCTGTGTAGTAATCAAATTGGGTCTTAGAAGAAAACAGGTTGAAAGCAGAAAACCGTGTTTAGAGTATAATAACCCAGGTCTTAATAAGAGGAAAAAGTTATGTGTTTATCTGACTCTGGGTTCTGGATTGTGGTATAAAAGTGTAAAATCAACCCATTTTTGAACATTTATAAAATTTTGGATTAAGGTTTTTCCAGCATAGAATTCATTCTGTATTTATTATGATTTATGTAAATATTTCCACATACGAATTTTATAAATTGAAATCATGTTTTTCTTTGCTCTTGTCCTAGTTTTCTTACCATTTCTTGCTTTCTCTCTTTCTCTTTTCTATCAATATACCCAGTATTTCTTTTTGCTCCCTGATCTTTTTTTTTAATTTTATGCTAAAAAAGATAATTTTAAAAAATGAATTTCCTTGTCAGATGACTGGAATATAGTATTTCTCAAGGTCACTAGTAGTGTCTCACATGGTAAGAATGCATATATTTTTAAGTGAATGTTTAAAATATGGATAGATAAGTGTTAAAGAAGCATAATAAAATTACTCCTTTTGCTAACAAATATGAATATGCCATTCAATTTTTATAGTTATAATGATCTTTTCCTCTAAAGAAGGGTTCAATAACTTATCAACTATTTAAAATGAGGATTTACCTCCTGGAATAAATCATGGTGAATTTATCAGAAATACTAGCAAGTTTTTCCCTTAAATAATTTTCACAGAAAGTGTTTCAACTACTTCAAATGTATTTTATAAAAACATATTTTTATAGCTGCATTGTGTTAGAAATGAACCAATTTTATGTAAATGAACATTGTGCATTCTGCAGATAAAACATGCTAATTTTAACAATTTCAGACATCTGTGACAGAATTTCTAAACCACCCGGCTGGATAAAGCTGACAAATGTGAAAAAGTAATACATGGTTAGTCACCTTTTAATTCTTACATTTACATTAAACTACCACTTCAAAGGGCAAGGATAATTTCACACTTTTAAAGTTTTAAATAGCTTTTATTTCAACTTAAACAAAATACACCAATATTGAATCACAGTTGTAATGATTTTTTATGACTTCTATTTAAAAATATATTGAATAAGATAACTTTCTCCTCCTAAATAACTAATATCCATAAGATTTTGTGAATATTATTATATCGTGGCTTTTTTTTAAATTCAAGATTCTCTTGGTTGAAAATGTATACATCAAGCAGTACATTTTCAATACTATATGTATAAAGCTGTCCCTAAAAGTTGTTGCTATTAACCAATGCCTATTTACATAAAATTTATATATTTGGATGCCAATTATAGTGAATGTTTAAGTCAGAATAATAGGATTCACATGTTTATACCACCAAGTATATACCAGACACTTTTAAAACCTTTTGCATATATGAACTCTTGAACTCTTTTTTTTTAAAAACTCACCATCAGGCCGGGCGTTGTGGTGCACGCTTGTAATCCCAGCATTCGGGAGGCTGAGACCGGAGGATCCGGGTTCGCGGCCAGCCTCAGCTACCTAGTGAGGCACTCCGCAACTTAGTGAGACTCGGTTTCAAAATAAAGAATAAAAAATAGGACTGGGGGTATAGCTCGGAGGTAGAATGCCCCTGAGTTCAATCCCTAGTACCGCAAAAAAAAAACAAAAAAAACAAAAAAAACAAAAAAAAAAACTCACCACCATTCTGTGAGTTAGGTATATTTTCTTGTTTGTATTGAGGACTGAACTCAGGATCATTCTACCTCCAAGCAACTACACCTCCAGCCCTTTTTATATTTTACTTGAAATAGAATCTTGCTAAGTTCCTGAGAGTCTCCCTAAGTCACTGAGGCTGTCCTCAAGCCTATTCTCCTCTGTCTCAACCTCCCAAATCCTGGAATTACAGGCCTTCACCAGCAGGCTCAGCAGTAGGTTAAGGTACTGTTAATGGCACACTCATTTAACAAGATAGGAAACTGAGTATAGTGAGTTTCCATACCCCTCATGGGTCAGAATTCAAAACCAGACAGTGGGTCTTCAGAATCTTACACTACAAAGGTTGTAGGCGCCCCAGAGGAGAAGTGTTTGTGGTGAACATTTTATGCTTCACAGATCTTGTGGCTTGTGGTAATTTCAATACTAAAACTATAAATGCTTCAGGAACTACTCATTTTTCCTTTCACATGCAGCATTTCAAGTGTCATTACATATGTGCCTTCTGAGGAAACTATTTTCCTTTAAGAACAGCTGTCAAGCTGGGCATGGTGGTGCACACTTGTAATCCCAGCATTTAGGAGGCTGAGACTGGAGGATCTGGGTTCGCGGCCAGCCTCAGCTGCTTAGTGAGGCACTCCGCAACTTAGTGAGAACCTGTTTCAAAATAAAGAATAAAAAAAAAAAAAAAATAGGGCTGGGGATATAGCTCGGAGGTAGATCCCCAGTACCTAAAAAAAAAAAAAAGAACAGCTATCAAGCAGAATGGTGAAAGTCAATGCCAAAACAGGCTTAAAATATTTGCTTTTGATATCACATTGAAGATTTCTGTCATTAGCCTAAGAGGAAAAGAAGTTCTAGCTGCAGAAGTTATGTCCCATCAAGGGCAATACCCTTCCCTTTTCTTCAAGAAGTTGTCAACGCATATTTTAAGGCAATGACTAATGTTCCTTTTGCCAGTGCCTGCTCTTTTGGCTGCTTGAGTAACAACTCTTTGAGGTTTCCTAGTTAGTGTTTAAAGAGTGAGCTGTGAGATGTGCTGCTTCCTTGCCCTCAGAGTGACCCAGGAAAAACTGAAGAACTGGCAGGGCCGCGTGGAGTTTTAGAAAGGGAAATAATAGTTTGTGTTAGCTCCAGGGGGTGGCATCTTCTAGCCAGTCATGCCAGCCAACAATAGCTGATTTTTGAAATCCTGGGGATTTTAAGAGCCACATAAGTCTCTTTAAGTTATCCATAGCAGAACTAATTGGCAAGCCCTGCAAATCAGAACTCTTATTTTTGTATTTTTAAATATACTGTTATTGGTGCATCATACTGAGGTTTAGTGTGGTAGGAACATGTATGCAGAGAACACCTGGTGTGTCCCCTTGGGATCCTACCCCACTCCCTCCCCTTCCCCGTTCATAATATTTGAATTGCTATTGACAGCTTCACGAATGTCCGTAAGATTGATGGAACTGATTTCTTCATCGAGCCGCCCCTATTGCCTTTCTACCTTGCTCCACTAATCCTCTTCCAATATTCTATTGGTCTTTCTCTCCATTATTCTGCAGCCTCTTTAGTCTCCAGTTTCTTTCTCGCTTCCACATATGAGAGAAAACATATAACCCTTGACTTTCTGAGACGTACTTATCTCACTTAGCATAATATATCCTAGTTCCATCCATTTCCCTGTGCTTGTCATAATTTCATTTTCCTTTGTGGCTAAATAAAATTCTACTGTGTGTCTATACCACAGCTAGAAAACTCTCTGAAAGTTTAGGATAAAAATGCTTGGGCGTTCATGTCTTCTGGTCGAATACCACAGTATTCATCGGCATTTTCACAGCTATAATCTAAAGGATTTGACCACATCACTTAGAGAAAGGAAGATTTATTTGCTCACAGTTTAGTCCTTGTGAGACTGGGGACTACAGATCGCAGGGCAAGGGAGTGGGAAGCAGAGAGAAAGAGAGCATGTGGGCGCTCTCTCCACAGCATGGAGGCTGGTCAAGGGTGGCTTTCTCTGATTTTAGCAATACCTAGCTGAAAGTGCCAAGCCAGGCCTCTTTTTCTTTCCTGTGGGAGCAAAAAATATAAAACCTGTCCCAGACTTTCCCAAACTGAATAATTCATTCATTCATTAATTCATTCACTCATTCAGGAAATGTATATCCAGATTATTTTAGGAAAATAATCTGTTCAAAGGCAGGGGTACTATTTTGTCAGCACTGAGTCCTCCTGCAGTGGTTAGGGATGGTCTACAAGCTATCCCTTTCTCACCTTCAGTGATGGATTGTAACCCAAGAAGGCTGCCCCTGGAAAAGCAGCTGTTAAAGTCAGACATGTTAGTACACTCCTGTAATCCAGTGCTTGGGAGACTGAGACAGAAAGATTACAGGTTTGAGACAAGTCTCAACAACTTAATGAGACCCTCAGCAACCTATCAAGACTTTGTTTCCAAATAAAAAATGAAATTAGGGCTGAGGATGTAGCTCAGAAGTAGAATGTCCCTGGGCTCAGTACCCAATACCACGAAGAAAAGAAAAAGAAAGGAACAAAGGAAGGAAAGAAGGAAAGGAGGAAGGAACAAAGGAAGGAAGGAAGTGAGGGAGGGAGGAAGGAAAGAAGGAAGGGAGGGAGGGAGGTAGGGAGGGACGGAGGGACGGAGGGGAAGGGAAGTATACTTCTTCAGAGTTTAAAAAACAATTTTATTAGAGAAATGCCTGTTCCAGGACCAGGTGGCAGAACTGAAGTGGTCAGCAATGTTTCTTTCTCTCCCAAGCAATAAATGAATGCGGAAGACAGTGATTCCAATCCTGGAAGTGACAGCACCCCATGAAAACTTGTGCATACCCAAATTGACCTGACACCAGAGAAAAACTACTTCAAAAAATGGTGACAAACTGAAGAATTCATTCATTCATTAATTCATTCACTCATTCAGGAAATGTATATCCAGTGCATGATACATGCCCAAAACAATTCTAGGTGTTGAGAAACACATGAGTTAAATATATCAGTTACTTAAGGCAAAAAATTTTCATAATTCTTAAGTATGCATTCTAGGAAAATGAAGAAGACAATAAAATAAGTACTTTTTTTTTTTTTTACTATACTTTATATTTTGAGACAGTTTTGCTATTTTGCTAAGGCTGGTTTCATATTCCTGAGCTCAAGAGATCCTCCCACCTCACCTTGCCAAGTACCTGGGACTCAGGCGTCCACCACCAAGGCTAGCTACGTTTATTTTAGGCAATGATAAGTATCTCAGATAAAAATAAAACTGGATCATAATGTTAGGAGGCTAAAGAGACAATTTTAAATGAACCAGCCATTGCATGCTAAAGCATGAGGAAGATGTTTGGGTAAAGATTTACACAAGGAGGGTGTGGAAGCAAGGCAATTATATGGAGAAAAAACAATCGGAGGCATTAGATAAGGGTATCGCACATGCAGAGAAGGAAGTTTGCCTGCCTCTGCTGAGGGTATATTCGTTGTCTAAAGCTGCTGTAACAAATGATCACAAATAGGTAGATTAAAACAACAAAAATCTAGGTAGATTAAAACAACAAAAATCTATTCCCTCACAGTTCTGGAGGGCAGAAGTGCAAAATTAAGGTGTTAACAGGACTAACCTCTCTCCAGGGGGTCTGCATAGATAGTTAATAAATTCTCAAAACCTTGGTATAAACAAGAATATAAACGAACAAGTGCAATGAGCACAATTCACTGAACCTTGACACCAAGGTAGACTGGGCACTCTGTCGCAAAACAAGCATGAGAACATTTGGTGTTGTAAACACTCAGGAGAGGCAATTTTTCCTTTTCTTAAGAAGGAAACTGGTCATTTCCCTGGAAGCATAGAGTAAACAAGCCTCGCATGGCTCATGTTGGCCAAGCAAAATATGCACCACTAAGGACAACATTGTCTGGGTGCCCTGCTTAAGGGCGGATGTTGACATCTCACCCTTGGGCAGAGCACATACACCACCTGGGACCATTCCAGTTGGGACTCTGGCCAGCTGTCTGCAGGGCCTTCCAGCCTGTGATGCTAGATGCTATTACTTACCCTGATTTGGCAAGTGCATATACTATACATGACACAGTGCGATTGTCTATTTTGATTTCTTTCTTTGTGTGTGTGTGTGTGTGTGTGTGTGTGTGTGTGTGTGTGTGTGTGTGTGACTGGGGATTGAGCCCAGGGGCATTCCACCTCCAAGCTTCACCCCGAGCCCTATTTTATTTTTATTTGAAAACAGGGTCACACTAGGTTGATGTGAGTCTCACTACTTGCTGAGGCTGTCCTAGAACCTGTGATCCTCCTGTCACAGCTTCCCAATTACTTGAATTATAAGCATGTGCCACCATGTCTAGCTAGTCTATTTTGATTCCTATGCTTGTTCCTGGAATCCATTTTTCTTCATAATAAATCACTATTTTATTTTATTAACAAGTGAAGTTTTGCAACTTGATTCTTTCTTCAATGCCAGACAGGATCTAAGGGGATATTCTGTCCTTCCTTAAGACTTTTCGAGTCTGGGACTCCAAGAGAGCCTTGGCCTGCAGCTGCATCACTCTGATCTCTGCATCTGTGTTCTCATACCTCCTCTCCTATCTTGATAAGAGCAATTTGGTATTGGATCTGGGCTCCACTTGAATAACCCAGGACAAACTCATCTGGAGACCCAATAAGTATATCTACAAATAAGCTTGTTCTAAAGAAGGTCATTTTCTCAGGATCCAGAACCCAGGTGTGTGTATATTTGTGTCTATACCATTGGGAGTCATCATTGAATTCACTACCAGGAGGAGCGGAGAGGCCAGTGTGGTTGGACCTATCTGAGCAAAGTGAAAAATAGAAGATGACTTCCTAGAAATACAGAGAGTTTTTGAAAGGTCCCGTAGGCAACTGTCAGAATGTTGTCAGGCTTTTTCTCTCAAGAGTAGTAGGAAGCTCCTGAGTTTGAGGACTAAAATCACCAGATAGGAATTGTTCATAGGCTACCTTCGGCTGTGTGTTGAAGACAGAATGATGGGAGATGACTTACAAATAGGAATGAGTTAGGAGGTTACTACGATGGTCCTTTGGATGCATAATCGTGTCTTGATTCAGCGAAAGCAGCAGAAAGGGTAAAAATGGTTAGACCCTGGATGTATTTTGAAGAAATTTCCAACTGAATTTTCTGGTTTTTAAAAAAGGCAGTTATTAGAGTATAAGACAAAAATTACTATACTCTCATTGTTTTTAAAAAATAAGAGGCAGGAATTGCCATGATTAGAAATAGAGAACAACATTGGTGGGTAACTTTGAGGAAGAAAGTTAAAAATTTGAGAATATATATTGGAAGAGCTCAACAAAATTAGATAAACCAATAATTTAAAGTCAGCATGTTAATTTAATAAAGGAGATAGAAACAGGAATTGGAAGAAAAGCACAAAATCATTTTCAAAAAGCCGAAAGAAAATGTTTGGCATAACAAATATAATAATTAATATATCATATGAGGGAATTTGATGGAATAAAATCACTGCATAGATATACTCAAAGAACAAATTACTGAATGGGGAAAAAGATTAAGCAGCTCATCCACAAAAAGAATGAAAGAAATAGAAATGATAAATATAAAGATGTAGAGGTACATAACTAAAAATTAAATAATGAATGCTTTGTAACACTATAGACAGAAAAAAAATGATAGTAGACTTTATAGAAAATGGAAGCAAGATAAACAATGAAAACTGTAATTTGGAAAATAGCCTAAATTTTACTAAAGAAGAATCCTGAATGTATTGCTGTAAGTACATATTGCAATTGTTAAAGTCTTCCTCAGAGCGTCTTGGGAGATGACTTTCAGTTAATTCTTCAATGGGGAAGTGGAAATGCCTGTGCTTTGAGGGGATTATTAGATGCTGTCTCTGGGTAGACACCATGTGGTCCATCAGCCAGCCAATGAACCATGAAGACCTGCTGACTATGAAGTATTAAATTTCTTATGATTAGAATGAGCCCCTTAACTCACAGATCTATCCCTTACATTTTCCCTGGTTGCTAGGACAGGTCCTATACAATAATAAATACAATTGCCAGAACACTGAGTGTAATTTTGTTTTCTGTTTTGTTGTTCTTAGAGACAACTGAAAGCCCTTGTCCCTGATCCCTTTCAAAAAAGAAAAAAACAATATTGCATTCAGTATATGAAGATAATATCTACTATATTCCCAATTAGGTGGAAAAAGCTGTGGGTTACCATAAACTTAATCAAATGGAACCTTCAGCTGTACCTGGTATTCCAGTTTTGGTAACTTCTTGGAACAAATTGGTATGTGTCTATTGATTTGCCAGTTGAATTTCTTTCCGTATAAATTAGTAAGGACTTCCAGAAGTGGCTCATATTCACTGAAATAGAAAAAGAGCTGTACATTTTCATGATGTTAGTCAGGGTTATGCCAACTACTCTCTATCATGTCCAAATATGTTTATACAGAGTTATCGGTTGTCTAGACATCCTATTAAACATCAGTCTTGCCTACTACATTAATGACATCATACCATTTTGGTATGGTGAGAGGAGGTAGCAGACAGCCTGAGTAGTTTAGTGAAACATCTATGTAGCAAAGATAGAAGTTCATTGTTTTAGACTTTACTGCAATATTGAAATTCCATCTAGTGATCAAAGTCAGTGTTTTTTAACACCGTGTGCATGCACATCAATTGAGGATTTTCTTACAAAAGTTATTGTCATTCAGTAGATCTGGAGAAGAAGTGTTGTTTCTGCATTATTCACAAGCTACTAGGTAATGTTGAAGGTCTTTGGGGGAAACTCCACTTTAAAGAAAAGAACCTAAGTTTCTCAACTTAAAAAAAGTTTCCACATTTTTGCAATTACTTACCAGTAAATATGAAGTTCATCAAAAGCCATGAGATTACATGAATAATTTTCCCCTGCTAAATAATAATACTTAGAAGAAAAGTAGCTTAGGTCTCATTCATGGGCTTTATTAGAGATTTTATGCTTTATTTGCAATTCTAAATGTATTTGATCAAAAGAGCCTTTTGTGAATTGATTAATTTTTACATAGTTGGGTGTGAATTGCAACTCTACGTTATGAAACACAAATAAGATGACACACAAGTAGGGTGTAAACAAGTTTTATAAACAGAACTCAGATTCTCATAACACCTACTAGACAGCTGCCTTTGCCTTTATTCACTCTTATGACCACATGAACTGTTCACTCTAAATGGCTAAGAGAGGAAGGTCAGGCGAGTATCATGCCATTGAGCAAAAATGGGCTGCTAAGGCATTATGCTGTAGATCTCTTTGTCTGGTGCTGAAAGATAATGTAAAGGAAATAATTATGTGAATTTAATTTTGTAAGCACTCAAGTCTGTGAATTTTACACAAATGGAAAAATAACCAGTTTAGGATTTACAATCATATGTAATACCTTTTTTTTGACCAGAAGGTAAGAGAGAAAAAGAAAATGATTGTAATATTTGATAAGAAAATGTGTGTGATGAATGGGTAGGTGATCAGGATTCTCAGAATGATCACTCAGTGTGCAAATATTTTCAAGATGCATAAGAGCTCATGAGTATCTCTTCATTGTAGAAAAAACTATCAATAATCAGGTTTACAGTAAGGTTCATTCTTTGGCTGTTAGTCCACTTTTTTTTTTTACAGCTTCCTGTACTTACAAGATAGACTCATGAACGAAATACTCATGGTAATATAGCTTGGGGTTAGGCATGAGATCATCAAACAGGATTTGTTCTTATCAAAGTTTGGATTATTTATATTACTAAATAACAAAATTGAAAGTTAACATGTCATTTGTAGGGAAATGGATGAAACTGGAAAACATTATGCTAAGTGAAATTAGTCAGTACAAGAAGTAAAAAAATCATATGCTCTCTCTAATATGCAGAAGCTAGGGAGAAAGTGGGACAGATGAGGGACTCTAGAAGAAGAAGAAGAAACCTTAGATGAGCAAAGAAATTGACTAAACTGAAGCTGATAGGAGGTGGGGGAGGGAAACACCTTAATGCACATGATGTGCTTCCACAATCATATTAAAGCCAATCACTAAACTGAACTTGAGAAGGAGGGAGGGGGAGGGAGTGTATGATTACAATGCACCAATGGGGAGAAAAAAAGAGTGGATGCTATAGTTAAGAATAGAACAAACACTTTCTTCAAGCTTCAAAAAAATAAGGAAGGAAGGAAGGAAGGAAGGAAGGAAGGAAGGAAGGAAGGAAGGAAGGAAGGAAAGAAAAAAAGAAAGAAAACAAAAGCTAGGTCTAGACTCCACTTATGGCACCAACTCCTCAGTGAAGACCACTACTCTGAAGATCATTACTCACCTGATGGCAGGTTGATTATACTGAGCTCTTTCTATGGAATGTTTTTCATCATGGAAGGGGCAAAAGTTAGTACTAATGACACCAATTTTGCCAGTCTTGACATATAAGGCATTACTGAATGCCTTACTCATTATCATGATATTCCATACATGGTTCTAAAGAGAAGATTCCATAGGTAAGAATGCAATGAACTCATGTCCTTGGAGTTCACTGGGCAAGCAACATCTTTTCAGCAGATAGTTATTGACCTCACTTGAAGTGACAAAACTTCCTAAAGCTAAACGGTAGGTTATCATGCAAAAGAATTGAGATAGACAAATGCTAAGAAGAAATTTTTTTTTCTTTTATAACATTTTAATGTGCAAATTTGCCCAGAAGTTGTAATTGACACGTCAATACTTTATTCTCTAACTGCTACTATTATGAAAGGACATCTTTCAGGATTATTGTCAGTTTGGTTAACTTTAGTTGAAATTTACTTCAATAAACTTCTCAAGCCAATAAGATCAGGCCAGTGATGGTGTTTACAAGGTAAAATACAAATGAACAGATCTGTAAACTAAAATGTTCATAATTACCACCATCATAGACATTTGCATTAGAGAAAAATGCAACATATTATGTGTGTTACTTGTTTTTTATCCCTCATTATCTCTTCAGGATTCAACTGTAATTATAGTGAGGTTATTTATGCTATTCATTATATGTTTGATAAAATTACATAGTGCCTACTTGAGCCAGAAATTTTGTTTAATGTTGAGCATATGAGTTAAATTATTAAACTCACCTTATTACATTGATTTAGTTTCCTGATTGTGACTCCTCTCAATTGTAGCCCACTCTCTAATTGCCCATATTCCACAGAGTTATAAAAATCTGGGATGCAATAACCACAGAGATCACATAAAATGCCGATTTGAAAACATAATATACCTGGTTAGCAAAAACACAATTGAAGACCAACTATCCATAGGCCGCTCACTAGTTTCTTTTACATTATATATTAAGACACCTTTAATGATATTCAAAATGCATTTTTATGTTACATTTCTTTATAGTTTATACACCTTTTTATTGTACCAACTTATTCAAGACATTTTCCCCCTAAATCAGAGATCTCACTTCACTGGAGTTGCTTACTTTTTATCTTTTTTCCCCCCTGCTTTTTTCACTACACATAAGTGACATTTGATCTTCTTTGCTAGCAAGTTTTGACAGGTGCTTTATTTTTGAGAACTAACAATATTCTTTAACTTCTTTTGAAAATTGACTTTGTTCATTATGCTTGCTAATCAGCTCAGCCACGGATTTGAAGTCTTCTACCATTATAGTTACCTCCAAAATATGCAGATCTCAAAATTAAAACTTAAATAAAAGGAGAAAAAGAAAGTCCTACCTTTATGCACTCATTATATCTTCTTTGTGTGTAAGATGACTGTCAACCTTGTCAATTATGCTGCTTTCCATTTCTTCTTTTCTTTCCTCTGCATTATGATCATAAGTTGTATGAAAAGGCATTCTCGATTTACTTTGTTGGCTAATAGAGCCAACAGCCTTCCCTGAGATATTTCCCTTTGCTTTCCTCTCTGGTTTTCTTAGTCAGCAGGCAGTATTTCTTTTCAATGTCACAATTCCACTCTCCATCCTTGATAGATTAAATGCTCTTTTTTGTACCATAGTCTATAGCTAATGTGAACTTCACCTCAGTTCTTCCCCATGCTGTTTCATCCTTTACATCTGTAAACCTTTTTTTTTTGTACCACAACCTTTTGCAGCTCTTTGAAGTCTGCTCCTTTTCAGGCTCCCTAACTCAGGTCATGAAGCTGCATGGAGGGATGGGGGAAGGTTTCTGACTGCAGTTTGGACATTTCTTTGAGTATACATGTTTCATCTTATTTTCTAGATATTTGCTAATTGGACATCTGGAAAGGTGCACAGAAAAAGGATGTTGGTGTCTAAATTAAATATTTACTAAATCCACTGAAATTACTTTTTGGGTGCCTGACACATACTTGGTGCCTGCTATTACTTTGCTAAAGAGTCGTTATGGTTTAAAGACTTAATGGTAGCACTCAAAAGATGTTATAATTTAGAGGTAGAAAAGAATGCATACTTTTTATATACATTTAATCTCTTTGAGGACTGATAATTTATATAAAATATTAATAAAAATCCAATGAAATACACTTCTCTACACTCTGTAGGAGATTAATGTATGAAATCATGCAGAGACCACAAATTTTATATATGCATTTAAATTTTTCTCTTAGCTTTCTTATTTTTACAAATATATAAATGCCTACTGATATTTCTAAAAACTTGGTTGAACTCTGTGCTTGTATAGAAAAAACAAATGTACAGAATATAGCTAAGCATGAAGATACTACTTTAAGATTCAGATTTTTATGGGCCCTTATAATTGTATATTCTCTCCTCTTCCTCAAATGTTATTCTGTGTTTTACATGTATATATTTTTTTCTGTGCAAAAACATGTTACCTGCTAACACCAACCCCTGCTGCTATTAAAAGTTATTTGTTGATACTCTTATTTCTACTGAATTCTACACTCACATACTTTGCTGCAGACCTGTCATCTTTATCTGCACATTTCAAACACTCCTTAAGCTTAATACATTTTTTATTTCCCTAGTAAAAATAGTCACTGAGTAGACTCAAAGAAGATAGTAATTTCACAATATTGATAAAGATTTACACAAGCTTATTTTGTCTGTTTCAGTATTTAAAAAAGGAAGTCATGCTGATAAGGTAATTATGAGAAACAGTAATTACACATGGCTATTGCACCTGGCCAGATATGGGGTCCAGTTTTGACTACCATTTTTAGACACATGGTTTTTGAATCTTACTTTTCTGAATTTTAGATCACATTCTTTCAAAAGGAACACAATATTATAATTGTTAAGGTTAAAGGAGATAATATAGCTAACATATCTGCCATTAAATAATGAATCATTTCAATTTCCAATATAAAAATTTCTTTTGGTGATATGATTACAAGGTATTGAATTACTCTCACCTAAATCATTATAACACTGGACATACATGAAATAATAGATTTCAGGAATTAAGAATCTTACAGTGAAAAGCTATGGTTCTTGAAAGAAAGGAAACAAAAGTACACTCCACATTCACACTGCTTTCTACCTGTAATAATTTCCTAACCGTGCAAAGTAAAATGGCACACTGAGAATGGAGTTCTTGCTGCCAGAAGGAGAATTTGAAACTTGGACATACTAAGGTGTTGGAAATTTAAAGGACAGGGAGCCAGAAATGAAGAAACTATTAGACAAGGAGACATAGAAGATTATGTAATAGCTTTTTTCAGTTATTAGGAAAATATTAAATAGTACAGCTATAGAACTAGACTTTGATGGCTTTTGTTCTCCTCAAAGAACAGTTCCTAAGGAGCTACAAGATCTTTTTTTCAAATGTGGTAGTGTGCTAAAGTTTTTAAGTGGAAAAATCTTGCCAAACACTGGACACTCACCTGAATAGAGGGCAAAGTGTGCTAACATAGGGCCACTTGAGAATAACTTCATGTATTGATATTCACCAACCAGTAAATATGAGATACAGAAACAAGAAATATAAAACAAATGAGCATATCCACACTGTTATATAAGAGAGAGAAAGAGTAGGCCACGTGAAAAAGTGGTTATAACTATTTAAGGAATACAGTGATTCCAAAATAATTAAAAAGTTTACATTTATATTAGAAAATAAAAAGTTTATAGAGACACTCATAATATCTCTTTAAACATTTGAAAGTTCATTATAAATAAAGCATATAGACTTGGTCAAATCTAAGTATCATATTGGTTATAAATGTATAAATTCTTAATTATAAATTTTTGTTTAACAGTTACATATTTTATTTGTAATTTGGATATACTGATACAATAATAAATATGAATGTGATCCTCATATTTGAAAATAAGCATTTTTGTTTTTCTGTGTTTACTGATTATATAAAATGAAGCTAGGTGTGGTGGCAGATGCTTGTAATCCCAGTACGTTGGAGACTGAGATAGAACAGCCTCAGCAATGTAACAAGATTCTCGGTAGTTTAGTGATAATCTGTTCCAAAACAAACAAACAAAAAAATTAAAAAAGAAAAAGAAAGGGCTTGGGGTGTAGCTCAAAGTTAAAATGTGTCTGGTTTCATTGCCCATTACCGCACCCCTCACACACACACACACACACATACACACACACACACACACACACACACACAAGTATATACATATATATGAAATGATTTATTATATATGAAATATATAATAAATAAAGTGATTTGACATTCTTCTACATCCATGTCTTGCCTCATCTAAGCTTGGTGTATCTGCATCTCAATTTCCAAAATTAATTTCAGCTCTGTGCAGTTGAATCCAACTGTACTTGTATTTCAAAAACACCTTATGTGCTGACTATGATAAGTACAGATATCTAAACCAGATTACTTTGTTCTTTGAAATTGCTAACAGGACATCAACAAAATTAATACTTCATTCTCTTTGATTAGAACTACTTGTTTGCAATTGCAAATGAAAAGTTTTCCAAATTTGTCACATATCTAAGCATGTTAAAGATGAATTATTTCCCTTAGATATCTAAAAGACATTAATATGAGAAAATTAGGATTTATATTTCTGGATGAAATAGAATATATAATATCTTCAAAGGAATACATTTGGAAATTGAGAGCAATGTTGATAGATCTAGTGTCAGTAGTTTGATAAAAGAACTAATAGTTGTAATAAAGTTTACTTTATTGTTATTTTATTAACCCAAAGCCAATGTGACATCATTGCATTTGGATTTATTAATGATATCCTGATTGTTACTAACTGGATCTTTACGTTATTTGTCACGTACGTAGAAAAAGTTGATGTACACATACTAGCAAAATGCTTCCTTAATCTAAGCACATTTTCATTAAGTTTTTCTCTATAATTCTACCTAATACCTATGTACCTAGAAATAATTTAAAATGTTTAGAACATGTTAATATATGTGTCAAAATAAAATAAAATTTATATTTATACACATGATAGTTATATCACTCTAAGTTTCTTTTTATAGAAAATTAGAATTAAATTTATAGTTTAAGACTCCAGAAAGATGGGAAAATAAAGGAAGCAGCACATTTAAGTTGCTCAAATACTCAGAAATCAGCCAGCAGGAGAACTACTTTTTGAAAAGAGAATAAATGTAGTCAGAACTCTACAGAAGAAAGGCATTTGTGGTATCATGGATTTGGATGCAGCACAGAGAGAAGAGGACTGAAAAGAGCTTCACACATGTCCTCTAGCGAGCAGATAGTGGAGGTGGCACTATCTTGGTGAGCCTGCACTAGGACTGGCAGCTGCCTGGACTGGTTGCTCTCAGAGATCAACTCCAACAAAGAAGAAGTAGAATTTTGTCAAGCCAATGATTGCAGAAAACCATCATCAAAAGAAATCACATTCTTCTTTCTATGATTTAATAACTTAAGACTGTAAATCTGCAGATTGCCCGGCCAAACCTCTCAGCAAACTCCCGCAGTTGCAGCTGAACTCAGACTAAGATATGATAGGACCTTTCTGTAGGAAATCCAGTGACTCCAACCCACCTCATCAAGAACACTGTGAATCTACAGAATTACCAATCAGATCACCCAGCGAACTCCTGTGGATACAGCTGAACTTCCCTCTTTCTGCAGGGATCCAGCCAGCACTCATCAAGACAGTGAGTTTACACACTGTTCCAGTGGGAGTCAGTCTGCTACAGGGACATGCATGACAACTTATAGACCTGCAGGATCTGTGAGCTTGCAAATCATCCCTGCAGAGGGGGGGTGGGGGCAATCAGACACAGGAGAATATGAATGAGCAGACAGTCCCTAGGGACACTCAGGGCTGGAGGAACATAGGGTTAGCAGGGCAGGAGGAACATAGAGTTAGCAGTTGGCCACACCCTTGAAGAGTCTCCACCAATCACAATAGGATCACCAGTAGAGGAGTCTGTGTGGTAAAAATGACCCTGCTTATAGTGCTGTAGGCTTGGAATGCTATAAATTCATGCCTAGAAGGGTTTGGGTGCCATAAACACCAAGGCCAGAGACAAATAATGTCTCATGTGATCACAGATGCTGAGACCAGTAGTGATATCCCTGGAGCTAAATAGCTGAGCTACGCAAGCCCCAGATTCAGAACAGTACACTCTCTCCCTGCCAGGGCTTTGGCTTTCAAAGCAGGGAGGCCAGGGGCCAGCATGGGTTCACATAATGACAGCTACACTCTAGGAACACAACACTCTCCCTACTAGCAGAGTTTTTGTCTGTCAAGCACACATGCTAGCATGCGATCACAGTCAGTAAATCAGTGGTGGTGTCCCTGGACCAACAAAACTCAGCAAACTGGGCCACATGTTCAGAACATAGTAATTTCTTGCCCTTCTGAGCTTATGCCCACTGACCATAGATGCCAGAGGTCAGCACTCTGCAGGATTTCATAGATTTGCAACCAGTAGAACACTAGTGGTGTCTGTAAAGTATTAAATACCAACTAGCAAGCCATAGGCTCTGATGGGAACATCGTAGCCTCTGGCTCTGCTGAGTTTGTGCCTGGAGAGCTGAATGGCCTGAAACCAGATACCCCTGTTTTCCTGCACTGACTAAGGATTATATCCTGTTAAAGAGGTTCTGAGCAACAAATTCAAAAGTATGAATATATGAGACAGATTTGCTGAGGCAAATATACACCCCAGCATAGGCCTTAAAATAAGTGAATAACAAATAGTCATAGGACTCTCACACAAGGAGAACAAGGATGCCAAGACAACAGAAATACAAACCTGAGAAATTTTAAAACAAGAGAATGAAGACCAAGGAGGGAACAATAAACTCTCACACCTCAACAACAAGGGAAATCATCAACACTGAACTGCAGAAAAGCTCAGAAGGAGAATGCAGAGTTCTAATTTTCATTATCAAATTCCTCAACAATGAAATCAGAGAAATTGTACAAGTTATAAAAGAATGTACTCATGGAGAAATTTAGGTCCTAAAATAAGAATCAAAAAGAGGCTTTGAGAGAAATGAAGGAGAAATAAAGGAATTGATAACATCAATAGAAACTACCTCTGGCAGACTACACCATATGAAAAATGGCCTTACTCTTGGAAGACAGCTCATTAAAACTGACCACACAGTCAAAAATATAGACAATACCACAAGACTAGAACATCCAAGAAATATGGAATAATATGAAATGACCCAACTTACAGATAATAGACATGAAGGAAGATCTAGAAGCAAAAACCAAAAGCATTAGAAACCTCTTCAAAAAATAATATCAGAGAATTACCCAAACATAGAAAAAGACTTGAACATCCATGTATACGAGACATTCAGAACAACAAGACAAGATCAACAAGCTTCTCCATGCCACATTATAATCAAAATCACAAATATAGATGCCAAGGAAAGAATATTAAATGCACTGAGAACAAAAGACAAGGTGACATTCAGGAACAAAATAATAGGAATCTCTAGAGATTTGTCAATCAAGTCTTGAAAGCCAGGAGAGACTGGTATAACGTACTCTAAATCCTGAAAGGAAAAAACAAAAAAAAACTCCCAATCAAGACTTCTACTTCCAGAAAAGATATCATTTAAAATTGACAGAAACTAAAATAATTCATTACTACCAAGCTGGCGCTAGAGAGAATACTTAAAGAAATAAAAAACAAAGGAAAAAAGAATTAAATACCAGAACTAAAAAGTGGTGAATTCCACCAGATGGGCAACTAAATGAAGAATAAATAAGACTATATCAAACAGAAAATATAACTCAAAATGACAGGAAATAAAAATCATCTACGAATAATAACACTGAATGTCAAAGGTCTAAATTCCCCAATTAAAATGTATAGACTGACAAAATGTAATTAAAGAACATAATCATGCTATATGCTTCTTGCAAGAAAACTCACCTCACCAGCAGTTATTCATAAGCTAAAGGTAAAAGGATAGAAAAAGATATACTGTGCGAATAGATTCCAAGAGCAAGAAGTAGCAACACTCATATCCATCAAAGCAGACTTTAGTGTAAAATATATCAGAAGAGACAAAGTGGGTCACTTTTATTAATAAACATTTATGCCTCAAATGTGGGAGCACACACTTTTATAAAACTCTTTAGGAATGTAGGTTTCAAATAGATCCAAATACAATAATTTTGTGAGACTTTATCACACTACTCACAACACTAGATCAATCCTTCAGTCAAAAGATGAGTAAAGACTCTTCAAACCTAAAGAACATTTTAGAACTAATAAGCATACAAAAAAGTTGGATACACATTCTTCTTTGCTGCTCATGAAACCTTCTCCCAAAGAGACCACATTTAGGGAACAAAGCAATTGCCAGAAAAATTTAAAAATTGTAATATAATTTCTTGCATCTTTTCAGGTCATAAGGGAATGAAAGTTGAAACCAACAACTGGAAGACCACAATAAATTACATAAATATGTGGAGACTGAATGATACATTTTTTAATGAGGACTGGATTATAGAAGAAATAGGGAGAAGTTTTAAAAAATCCTGCAATTAAATAAAAATAGACAAAACATACCAAAATCTATGGAACACTTTGAAGGTGTTTTTAAGAGAAAAATTTATAGCACTGAGGGCCTACATTAAAAACAAACAACAACAACAAAAAAAACAGAATGTCACCAAATAAACTACCAAACAGCATACCTCAAGGCCCTTGAAAAAAAGGAATAGACTAATCTAAAACCAGTAGAAGGCAGAAAATAATTAAAATCAGAGCAAAAATCAATGAAATAGAAACCAATAACAAAAAGAAAATGCAAAAGATCAACAAAACAAAAAAGCTGGTTCTTTGAAGAGATTAGCAAGGTTGATAATCCCTTAGAAGACCTAATCAAGAGAAAGAGAGTCAATTGAAATTATTAAAATCAGAAATGAAAAAGTAGAAGTGCTTTTGCTGCTGCCTGTTTGTTCTCTGTGTCTGATTGCTGGAGCCTGTGATATCTGGTTGCTAGGAGCAAAGAAGAAGCTGGAGCTCTCCTGAGCTCCAGAGCCCAGCCCACCTGGAAAAATGAATGAGGGCTTAGCTCCACAGCAAGAGCACAGCAAGAGCACAACTTCTGTACTCTCTTCTCACTAACAATGATTTATATCGGATATTTTCCAAGTATGCCAAAGTAGTTAAGGTCACTATAATGAAAGACAAAGATATCAGAAAGAGTAAAGGGGTTGCATTTATTTTTGGATAAAGAATCTGCACAAAATTGCACTAGATCAATAAACAATGGATAGTTATTTGGTAGTGCGAACAAGACAAGCATTGCTATTGAAAATGGAAGAGCAGCTGAGTTCATCCAAAGGCAAAACTACTTTGATAAATCTACGTTTTATAAATTTGAGGAAAAAGTTTGCATTTAAGTTATGCCTGTCCTAAAAATATGCTTGTAGAATGTAAGCCTCTGAGGAAGAAAGAAAAAATAATAATGAAAAGATAACTCCTGAATCTGAAGAAGAAATTGAGGAAATAGAAGAAAATGAAAACAAGGGAGACAATCCTATTCTGGACAGTCTCACTCAGTCCATATAATTCCAGCAAGCCAAACTTGAAGAAGAACAAAACAAATGGAAGCCCAGTGTGGGGTTTCACCCCAGTGTCAGATGACTCAAGATGCCATAATACAAAGAAAATTGAACATTTCAGTGATAAAGTGGAATTTAATGATTAAAGTTGTATTTATTATCATTTAAAAAAACTTTGGATTGTAAAGTTCAGTTGGAGACTACAGATTACTTTTGGTATTTGAGCAAAATAATCCTTTATATCAAATGTTTGTATTATATAATGGTTAATAAAAATTTAATGATGATTTTAAAGTTTCCTGTTTCTATATTGTTTCAGCACACAGCACAGGCTGAACATTCCTAAAACCAAATCTAAAGTGCTCCAAAATCCAAAATTTTTTTAAATTTATTTTTTAATTGGTGCACTGTAATCATACATTTTGTTAGGTACAAGCTGGTAAAGGCATACATGCACACTTTTCTCATTTAACCTTCCCCAATTCCCGTCCCACTCCCTCACCTTCCCTCCTTCTCAGGTTCAGTTTAGTGAATGATTTTTATATGTTTGTGAAAGTACATCATGTGCATTAGGGTGTTCCCCCCCTCCCATAATACCTTCAGTTAAGTCAACTTCTTTGCTCAACTAAGGTTTCTCCTTCTTCATCTGGAGTCCTTCTGGTGCCTCATCTTCTCCCTAGCATCTGCATATTAGGGAAAGCATACGATTTTTTACTTTTTGTAACTGACTAATCTCACATAACATAATGTTTTCTAGTTCCATCCATTTCCCTGCAAATGGCATGACAAAATCCAAAAATTTGACTGCCAACATCATACCACAAGTGAAAAATTTCACACCATGAAGCTATACCATCATAATAATGCAATAGTTTTTCCATGGAAAAAGATACTAAAATGATTTATTTTACCTGAGAACTATTTAACATAAATCTAATCTTTAAAACAATACAAAATAAAACAAAAAGAAATGAGAAAGTGTACATCATCACAGATAGTGGGGAAATCTAGAGGATCATCAGAAAGTATTTTGAAAATTTATACTCCAAAAAACGAAAACATACAAAAATCGACAGATTTCTAGACAGATACAATTTACCTAATTTGAATCAAAATTTTTAAAAAAAGTAACAATAGCAATCAAAGAGGTAGAAACACAAATATTTTTTCCATCAAAGAAAAGGCCAAATCCAGATTCCTAGCAGAATTCTATAAAGTCTTTATAGAATAATTAAATCCAATACTTGACATATCTTCTGTGAAATTTAATACATAGAATTCTTCCAAACTCCTTCTATGAGGCCCTTAACACCATAGTACTAAAACTAAATAAAGATCCCTCAAGAAAATAAAATTACAGTCCAAAATCCTTAATGACTATAGATGCAAAAATTCTAAATAAAATCCTAATGGTATACATTCAAAACCATAAGAAGAAAATTGTACACCATGACCAAATTGATTTGATTCCAGGATGCAAGGCTGATTCAACATATGCAAGTCAATACATTTCATTCATCACATAAATAGAATTGAGGACAAAAATCACATGATCTTCTCAACAGAGGCTGGCAAAGCATTTGTTAAAATCCAACACTCATTCATGTTAAAAACACTGCAGAAAATAAGAATGAACATCATTAAGGCAATATACAATAAACTCAAAGACAACATCATATTAAATGGAAAAACTGTGAGACTTCCCTTTAAAATCAGGAACAAGACAAGGATGCCCACTATCACCACTCCTTTTCAATAAAGTACTTGAGATTCTTGCCAAAATGTTAAGACAAGAGAAGGATATCAAAGGAATTCAAATGGAAAAAGAAGAACTGTAATTATCTCTATTTGCAGATTACATGATCCTATATTTAAAAGACCCTAAAAATCAGAAGATCTCTAGAGCTTATTAACAAATTCAGCAAAGTAGTAGGATACAAAGTCAATCTAAAAAAATTAGTAGCTTTTCTATATGCCAACCATGAATACATTGAAAAAAGTTCAGAAAACAATTCCATTCACAATAACCTCAAAAACAATAAAATACCTAGGAATAAATCTAACCAAGGAGGTAAAAGACCTCTGCAATGAAAATTTTAAAGTACTAAAGAAAGAAAGAGAAGATCTTAGAAGAAGATGGAAAAATCTCCCTTACTCTTGGGTAGACAGAATAAATATTATCAAAATGGTTATTCTATAAAAGACTCAATACAATCCCTCTAAAAATACTGATTTCACTCTTCACAAACCTAGGAAAAAATCAGTCCTAAATTTTATATGGAGAAAAAAAAAACAACTAGAATAGTCAAATCAATTATCAGCAATAAGAAATATACAGTTAGCATCACAATTCCTGACTTAAAATTATACTACAGTGATATAGTAATAAAAATGGCATGGGATTGACACAAAAACAGACACAGAGTCCAATGGAACAGAAACAAATTTACAGATTTATAGAAAATTGACTTCTAGAAAAAGTGCCAAACATTTATGTTGGAGAAAAGACTGCCTTTCAACTCATAATGTTGGAAAAACTGCGCATAGGCAGACAAATGGAATTAATTCCCTTCCTCTCACCCTGAACAAGAGTCAATACCAAATTGATGGACCTGGAAATTTGACCAGAGACTGAAGTTACTAGAAAGGGACATAGGTCCAATACTCCAACATATAGGCACGGATGGAAACTTTATTAACCAGATCCCCAAAGCTCTGGAAATTGAAACAAGAATTAATAAATGGAATAGAATTAAGCTAAAAAGTTTCTGCTCATCAAAGAAAACAAGCATCTGAATAGAGAGCCTAAAGAATGGGAAAATATCTTTCCCCACTATTTCTTTGATAGAGGACTAATATACAAATATTTAAGAGACTTAACAGTAAAAAAAAACAAAAACAAAAACCCAAACAATTAGTGGAGAATTGAACTCAGTAGACACTTCACAAAAGAAGAAATACAAACAGCCAATAAATACATGAAAAAATGTTCAAAATCTTTATCACTCAGGGTGATGCAAAGCAATACTACACTGAGATTCCATCTAACCCAAATCAAAATGGAATCATCAGGATGTCAAATAACAAAAAATTGCTGGTGAGGATGTGGGGAAATATCCTTCTACATTTCTGGTAGGATTGCTAATTAGTACAGCCATTATGGAGCTCCATGTGGAATTCCCTTAAAAAATGGGAATTGGATCCACCATATGATCCAGTTATACCATTCCTGGGTATCTTTCCAAAGGGATTGAAATAAGAATATTATAGTAATATATATATATATATATATATATATATATATATATATATATATATATATGTATCCATGTTTATAGCTGGTGAATTCACAATCATCAAATTGTGGAACCAATCTAGGTGTTTGTCAACTGATGAATAGGTTGCAAAATTATGGAATATACACAATGGAGTTCCACTTAGCAATTAAGAAGAACAAAACTATGTTGTTTTCAGGAAAATGAATGGACCTGGAGACACAATGTTAAGTGAGCTCTAATATATGGAAGCTAGGGAGTAATCAAGATACCAGAGAGACTTCAGATAATTGAGAAGAAACTACTGGAGCAAGGGAAGTGTACTAGAAGAAGGAATGGGGAGGTAGAATCAGCGAAGGAATCATTTCCATTGATGCTACGTAAATATGTGAGAATATCAACTCCAACCCCAATATCCTGTATACGGAAGGGAAGAGTGGGAGAGGGCCCAGGAGAAAGCCCACCAAGTGCTGTGTGAATGTGTGTCACCAACAGTATATCACCAACATTATGATGTGAGAGTATAATGCACCAATAAAAGGATAGTACTTTATCATTTAATTTTAAATTAATTAGCATGTGAATGCATAATTTGTAAAATTTTGCTCAAGAAATAATGACATTATCCATGCTAAAATAAATCATATCATATTCTTCATAAATATGCTTATATTGTTCTATGAAATTAAGTATAACAAATGTCAACCATGCTTAAATCTCAGGTTTTATACTCAATATTCATTTGGAAGGCTTTCTGTTGAATCACTTTACTAATATAAACTCTGGCATGGATTTGTTTTTTGTTAGAATGTTAGAGAATAATATATTTAAGTAGCAAAGTAATGATAGTTGAAGACATGCAAAATGTTAATCTTCACTTCTTTATTGACAATGTGGTATTTATTACTGTCATAAAATATAGAGTTTAATATAATTATCAAACTGAGTTTTCAACTACAATGTGTATTGTGGGGTATGGGGAAACATCACATTGACAACTACTGCTCATTTTTTTATGTATAAAACGTAAAAGCTTATACTAGTATAAGTCAATTAAACAAATATTAAAGTTAAAATTGTACAAATCAATATAGTGACAGAAATATATGCACACACAAGTGTAATATTTAATGCACAAATCCTATATAAATTCCAGGATAGTTATGTTTTATTTTAAATGTTTACTTATAAATTCAGCCCATTGTAGAATTTTTTTACATCTTAAAGAATCAGTCAACAGTATAAGTTCATATTATCTATCAAGAAGTTTTCAAAAGCGCACGCTTATAATCCCAACATTCCGGAGGCTGAGACTGGAGGATCTGGATTCATGGTCAGCCTCGGCTACCTAGTGAGGCACTCCGCAACTTAGTGAGACTCGGTTTGAAAAATAAAGAATAAAAAATAGGGCTGAAGGTATAGCTCGGAGGTAGAATGCCCCTGAATTCAATCCCCAGTACCGCAAAAAAAAAAAAAAAAAAAAAAAAAGAAGGTTTCAAAAATATTATTCCTTAAGCTGGTTTGACCTCAAAATTTTAATAAAAATATAGAAAATGAAATTTCATTTTATTACTAAATAAAAAGACCCAGCATTTGGGAGACTGAGACCAGAGGATCCAGGTTCCCAGCCAGCCTCAGCTACCTAGTGAGGCCCTCCACAACTTAGTGAGACCCTGTTTCAAAATAAAGAATAAAAAAATAGGGCTGGGGGTATAGATCAGAGGCAGAAGGCCCCTGAGTTCAATTCTCAGTACCACCAAAAAAAAAAAAAAAAAAAAAAAAAAAAATATATATATATATATATATATATATATATATATCCTTAAAACTTAAAGATGTTTCAGTTAATTGATGCATGTATTTTTATTAAAAAATTGATTATGAAATCCATGTCATGTCAACTTTATAATAATTTTTTGATTGTTTATTTCACTTACTTCTGAAACAAATGGTCTCCCAGTCACAAAGGTGCTTCCATTATAATTCCAAAGAAGTTATAATTCAGTTGTTTTGCAAAAAAAAAAAAAATCAAACACCGTTCAGATTTATTTTACTCTTCAGAACCATGAGAATGTTGAGCTAGATAAATGTTAATATTAAATCTTAGTGAACTAAGAACTAAGAGTATGTTCATATTATTTTAAGCTATGAGAAATATATCTACTTTAAAAATCAGTCAGAATAAACAGAAACATAAATCCTTATTGCTTTTAATAAATTTGCGAAAAAGAAGAAAAATGATGTTTTGGACACAAATATCTCTGATGTGAACAGTATTAACCTTTACTATAAGAGTGCATGACAAACTATAACAACGTGTTAGAAAAAAAAAGAAATTATATGTTTAATTAAACCAAAAGTCATATTCTTAACTATGCTCATTATAATTCACAAGAGGAAAATTAATTTTGTATAAAGTCTATTGTATTGTATACCTAATTATGTCTTCATTTAACTTTCATTGTACAGACATTTTCTTTTAACAGGAGAACTTCTTTCAAGAATAGCATAGAATTCCAAATATTTGGAAATCAAAATGATTTTAAGAAAGAGCAGTTAGAAAGGGAGAAAAATATGAGGGATTAAAACTTCAAATTTGAATATTACTGCAATTAATACAAGGAACTATATGACTAATTTTTTGTTTGATTATCAATAGCTATATAATGTTTCAGCCAAATTTAACTTGCACACTAGTGTTGAATGTATTTATTTAATTGCATTTTTTCTTGTTAGCAGAAATTTTGAACTTAAATTGAGCATTAAGTATTGAAAAAGAATGTTGCTCTCTTATTTCTTATCTGTGTGTGCATGCATTTGTATGTGTGTGTCGGCTTGTGTTACTCTGATTGAACCCAGAGGCATTCTACCTCCAAGCTATACCCCCAGCTCTTTATATTGTTTGTTGTAAAACAGTGTCTCCCTAGGTTGCTGAGTGTCTCACTAAATTGCTGAGGCTGTCCTGTCTCACCTTCTCAAGTACTAGGATTACAGGCATTCACCAGTATGCCTGAATACTTCAAACTTCTTATCAGTTTAGTATAGACAATTAATCCAGGATGGAACAAAAATCATCTGTGGTAGTTGGTAGGCCGTCAAGTTTTAACTTGAGATTTCCTAGGTGTTGTAAGTTAGGTAAGGTTATACTGATTTGAGCAGACACCAAAATAAAATATTCTAGATCAGAAGGTCAGTTGAGATTCAATAGGTCAACATGAAAAGAAAAGCCTTAAAAGTAAAGAGGACTTGTGCTCTTTCTATACCAGTATGATATACTGATACTAAGAGGACAAAGGTCATTCTAGAGGAAAACGCTAGAAAGAGGAACATGGAAAGAGGACATGTTGGAATGAAAGGTTCTAGGAAACATGTGCCATAAAACATTGTATACAATGGCAACCTGCAAGGTAGGACAATAATTGGAGGCTGTGGGTGTGCATGCCTGTCAATTACAGAATATGCCACCTGCTTAGCATGGGTTTTGAATATTGAAACTTCTAAGACTGGTAAGGAAGCAATAGAACTGGGAAATGTACTAGAAAATGCAGTAAAGTTATCAAAGTTTTTATAAGAAATTATAAAATATGTATATGCTTTATTGGGTATGTGATGATGCTGAGAACTTAAAGCATTATATTCATAACCCAATCATTCAATAAAAAACAAAAAAGGAATTTGAACTACTATTTGGTATTGTATGTCAAGAATTCTAAGATATTTATAAACATTGTGCTTATGCTGCTATTTGTCAAATAGGGCTAAACTTAACTTCATGATAAAGCAAGTGAATTTTTGTTAACTAATTGTCCCAAAGAAACATTGTTTATTCACAAAAATTTCTTGTGAAAGAGAAAACATTTTCAGAAATTTAAATACACTGGACTCTGGCTTATAAGAATTGAGTAGAAAATCATCCCATAACCAGTAGAATGTTCTGAAATATGTTAATAGTGCAATGGTGTTATTTAAGCAATGAATTTAAAATCATGTGGTCTTGAGAGAATAGACATTACAATGATAGCACCTGTATGACTTTATCAACTTAAGTGTTGCTGATAATTAAGAAGATATTTAGCAGTGCATTGAGTTTTCTCATCCTGTGATCCATAGATAAACTTCAGGAAATCTGCAAAATATTAAAATTTTATGAAAAAAACTGTACAATGCATTTACTAACTACCATCTGCCTAGATGAATATTGAGATATTTTAAGGCATGCAGTGGAAAAGTACCTGTGATATTTATTAGAAGCATAAAAATTAACAGTTTGACTCATTTTATATAAAAAGGGAGCATCATGACAGTATAATTTCTGTGCTAAATAAATGGTATTTTTTTCAGATATATACCAGGGAAATTTCTTTTGTGGGTTTGCATCAAATAGGCTGAGAAATTTCCAAACTAAGTATAGTTCTCAATAATTTCCAAAACAAATGATCGTGACTTGACATTGATTCAGAATCATCAATTAAATAGCTATTACATACAAAAGAATTACCATAGGTGAAATAAATGATGTTTATATTCTTTGCTGCTGGACATTTTATATAGTATTTCAACCAAATTTAACTTGTGACTGATGTTAAATATGTTTGTTTAATTGTAGTTTTTTTCTTGTTAGCAGAATGTCTGAGTTGAAGCTGATCATTAAGCATTGAAATAGAATTTTGCTTTCATATTGCTTTTCATCTTGCACAATTGTGTTTTTATCAAAATGACTTTTTTTTTTTAATTCTCAGCATTGGTTTATAATGGCCTCTCACATATAGACATAACATTATATGAACTGTTCCTTCACTACTTCTTCTTTTTCCCACCACCTTTATCTCCTCCCACTCCCTTTACACAATTTCATTGTTTTCTATTTTCTCTGTATCTTCCACATAAGATCCTTGGCTGATCTCATTTAGGATAATATTCTCTAGTTCTGTCCATTTTTCTGCAATTGACATAATTTTATTCTTCTTCATGGCTCAATAAATTTCCATTATATCCCATAATTTTATTATCCATTCATCTGTTGATGAACACTGAGTTTGATTCCACAATTTGACTATTGTGAAATGTGCTGCTGAAAATATGGAAACGAATGTATTACTAGAGTATCTCACTAACATGGGATTATTTTTAATGACTCATGTTTTCAGTTTATGGTCAGACATATCTATATTACTCTAAGCCAGATATGAGGCAGAACATCATAGCTGAGGGGCATGTCAGAAGGAAGATGCTCAGCTCATGATAGCCAAGGAGGAGGAGG